>JAEAOA010000609.1:1657500-1930000 GCA_016746295.1 Potamilus streckersoni | reverse complement strand
GACACAGGGAAGGCACTTTTAATATAGAATAGTCACCACAGATTCATTTAGAATTTTGTATTGTTTTCATATGAACTCTTTGTGTAATCTGAGCACCCTAGCATACATTTAAAAACAAAAGTGTCTTCCATTGCTATCATGTATGTTTAAATGGAAGAGCTCAAAGGCAAAATAAATACCTGTACTTTTTTCCATATATTTCATGCAGAATGAGCACATATGTTAACATATGCCTTGTGTGAAGTCCCAACATGACACAGGTGTTATAAAAGTCACACCATGACACAAAAGATTTGTGTAAAGTCATGACACAGATGTTATACTAGTGCCTTGAGTGAAGTCACAGCATGACACAGATTTTATACTAGTTTAAAATCATAGCATGACAATCATATAAAATTATGAATATTATTTATGAAACAATGTATCAAAACTGTCATATATATCTGTGTTATGATCTAGAAAAACAAAAAGAACTTACCTTGTTTGCCACTGCCAAACATATTCGGATTGGAATCTTCACCAAACACTTCAAAACAAATTTGGATGCAACATGGATACTTGTATCAGATGCTGGATTCAGTAGCCCTCCTGACACATAAAAAGTTTCTTTTATGAAATTAAAATGATTTGAAATATGGCACAGTGACACATATAATTTTTAAACCTGTTTTCATTTAAAAAATTTCTTTCTAAAATCTTAAGTTTCTACAATTTCCAAACATTTTTGTCTGTGATGATAAAATCTAAAAAGAATGTAAAGCAATGATTAAAGATTAAAAAAAAACATTTCTATATTTTTTATTATAACAGTTTTGTTCTTCTTTGAGGCATACTTTAATAATTCATGAAGTTCAAAAACTTTCCAATACATAGAATGAGAAGTTCAAATTTTATGAACTTAATTTCCATTCTTATAAATTTTTTATCTTCTAACAAAAGTCTAATTATATAGCTCAAAAAAGAATGTAAGACATTTTTCCCTCATGACTCAACTTTCAATATAACAAGATACAAAAGACTAGAACATAAGCTTCAAGACTCAAACATCTAGTATTAATAAGACTGAACCAATCATACATCCAATTCTCAGCAAGGTTTAACCACTCACACATTCAGCCTAACCATAATTCCTTTCCTTGTGACTAGTTTTTCAATATAATTCAAAAGACTAGAATATAAGCTTGCACATCTAGTTTCCAACATCACCAATTGTGATATACAAGTTTAGTGACAAATTTTGGAACCATATTTTATCAGATTTACAACCTGTCAACTTTTTTTTCGGGATAAAGGAATCATGACAGAGGGATATACAAGTGAAACAGTTTATCTGGTCCTTCAAGTTTCTGCTTCAACATACCAAACAAAATTTATACTGCCTTGCTACAAATCAGTATTTACCACCACTCACTAATTTCCTCAAATCAACTACTGATATTTTGCCCAAAATAGATAATCATGCACGAGTCTTATTTATAGAACTTCTACTTAATGGCACAAAACATTACACTGGTTGCAGTTGTTGTTGTTATTGGGTTTAATGCCATTTTTCAGCACACGATAGGATATACATGGCAGCCAGAAAGAACCACCAACCCACAAGAAGCTACTGGCAAGCTTTCGCACATACCCACACTGGCTGAGTCTGAGACTTATACCCACACAGAAATGAGATGGCAGTGATCTGCAACGATGAGTGCTTTAGACAACTCTGCCACTTGTAGCCTCTGATTATACTGGTAAACATGTACTAAAATATTTGTGTACACTGATCTAGAAAGCTTTTGTTACCTTATAATATGCATAGAGTTATGCTTTTACTGCCAACAATGCAAATAAAAACGAATACACAAGCACAATTCAGAGACTTCACAACCTCCAAACTTCTATATCTTTAAGGTCTTCAGACAAATAGCAATAAAGTGAATTAATCCAATATTTAACTGAAAACAGACTTGATATGTGGCCAACATGTATTAACTCCCTACCATTTTTACTGTATATATTGGGGTGGAGTAGAATTTTTGTACTCCCTAAATTATCTGCAATTTTTTTTATATTTAAAAGTTTTGGGACATTTCAGTTTCAAATGCTTCTGGACACAAGCTTGGTTGGTTTGTTCAACTAGCATGACTATCTAACATTTTTCTGACTCATAATCTCTAACTGGGACTAACAGAGTGGTCCAAGGTGCTCGTCTTTACAGATCACTGACTGACTCTGTTTGCATGCTTTCAAGTCTTAGGCTTGGCTAAAGTGGTCATGTGACAAAAGATCTCTTTATCAGCTGAATAAGAAGCTGTTTTCCAATAAAAAAAAACATACATCTAACCTTCTGACATGGAATGCATTCATATTTCACTGATTTTAATTGATCAATCATTGTTCTCTATTTTACTTTTGTGCTCTCCATTTGTTTTCAAACTGAATTCATCATTCTGAATTACACTTGATAAGTTCATACTGCATACTGTTTTCATGTTGCTCTGCATTGTTTTCATTTTAGTGGTCTATATATCCATACTACTGAAAGTAGTACCCACCTGTGTTAGTCCAAAATGTGATTGCATTTTATTTGACAGCAGAAATAAGCCAGCCTGCATAACCCAGCAACTTATATCAATAAAAAAAAGGCAAATTATTACAAAGATTTTTACTACTGATGCATGCAGAATAGATATTGTTATAAAATATGAAAATCAAGCATTAAAAAACTTTTAATTCAAAAGTGATCTATACTTTTAAATAAATCACATTTGAGTAATAATTTTATTAACCTAACTTAATGTGATTTCCACATAAGCAAGAGTAGGAACCAGACATTGAGATAATTTCTATCTTATTTCCTTGTGTTTTTGGACTTATTGGCACAAAAACAATGATGATAAGCAAGCCTGATGAAGTATAAATGTATTTATGATATTTTGATCAAAGATTGAATAGTTCTTTTATTATGAAGTGCAACATAATGCACTAAAGTAATTTATACTTTTCTAAATTTTGGGAAAAATACTGGGCATAAATTATTTTTTAATTGTGAAGTTTTTGGAGAAGTTTTGGTTTGTTTTTATGGGGTTTAATGTCTTAATGTCAGCACATGATACACAGCTAGTATATTTGAAGGAGGAAAAACCCAGGACATCCTTGGAAAGAATCACCAGTACTTGGGAACTTACTGACAAACTTTCTCATGTACCCATGCTGGTTGAGCAGAGACTCAAACCTAGATGAAAAAAAGGTCCAACAAAGCTTTCATACCAATTTACAATTGATGTTTTCTGGTTGCTACTCAGCTCTCCATACTTAAAGATCATATTGTTTACCCTCATGTCTCACACAGAAACAGATGATAAAATTCTGGTACTCCAGGTGTCAAAGACTTCTATTTATAGTATACTTTAAGACTTCTATTTATAATATACTTATACTTTAAGACTTCTATTTATAGTATACTTTAGCATATCAGGAAAGTGCTTTCTTGGTTATAAACATAAACAATAAAAATGCTAGCATTAGCCTTAAGTAAATGGACAATTTATGAGCCAAAATGTGGGCTTTGGATATCTGGGGACAAATAGCCATCATGACATTCATACTATTACAGACATTAAGTTAGCCAGTATTTAATGTTAAATAAGTATGTAGACATTAACTTCCTTTGAGCAGTAAATTATTTGAAGTACTGGATGCAGGATGTCTTTAAACTAAATTCATCTTTAAACTAAATTCATCTAAGTTACTAAGTATTCATTGTATCTCTAGTCTGCAAGACCTTCACAGGCAGAAATAAAAGTACTGAATACGCTGACAGCCTGGATGGCTGAAGTGATTGTAAGTTACTTAATATCAAATGAAAGAAGACATCACCAAAAGAGACGCTGTCATTCATGGTCTTTGTTACTATCATAAACTGACTACCCTAAATAACAGTTGTATTATTCCCCATTTTCTTTTATCTAATATTTCAGAAACATCAGTTAAGGAATTATTGCATATCTTTCCTTTTCAAATCATTTTCTACTATTGTTTCAATTAGTACCATCAATTTTCAAAGGAGATCAACCAATACAAGGTCTAATGATTACCTAAATATGAGTTGCCTACCCTGACCTATGTAAAACTGACCTTAAGGACTCCTGGTACTTATTCAGTCACCATAATATAAACCTATCCAAGGTATCAAAATTTCACATTTCTAAATGCTGCTAATGTAATCTATATTCCCATCCTTCAAAACAAGCTTCTGAATGGAGAAAACAAAATGTCCTGCAGCATGTTCTTGATCTACATGTGTCTGAAATATGTTTTCAATTCCACAACTTAAGAATTGGGTGCTAATTTCAGTAATAAGTATTCAATAATCTAGTCTGTAAAAGGACTGAAATTCCACCAAAAGAACACTCTATTTTTTCAGTTAAAAATATGATAAGTTCTCAAAAGATTATTTTTAGTAACATCTTTCTTTACATTATCAAACAGTCACAGCCATCCAAACCTGTATGTACTCCATTTTATGTTCACCCATCTTCAGTGCAGTTCCCATTTTTCCAGCATTTGTTACTTAAGTTGGGTTTTACTATCATTTATATGCATTGCCATTATGGTAAAGGGTAACTTCAACAAAACACAATAAAATTCCTTAAAATTTTGAAAAATGTGACAAAAATGATTACACAAGTACATGAGAGGAGATGTCGTACTTAATTTGAAGATTGAAAAACAGAAAGCATAGACCTAGTGGTTCATTTATGTATCTGCAAGTTTATGCAGTTTACATATCTCTGGGAGTAATTCATACCATAGATCAGTGAATCTATAATATTTTATTATTTTTATAAAATTCATACAATTCATTTCTATTATTATTAAAATAAATTGGATTTGGTAAAAGAGAATGGAAACTTTGTTAGGCAAAGAGGAATTAAAATCCTTCCAAGTTGAAAAGCACCCTAAAATGTCAATTCAAATAATGAAAGGAAGAGTAGAACTGCACAGAATAAATACTTTAGTTTTTGCTGGTTCTGACAGCATTTATAACACATTATGGGCTATATCATGCAGATAAAAAAGAAATTAAGTGCTTTTTTGCAAGGACACAACAAGGTAGCCATGGCCTGGATTCATAATGAAACTACAGCCCTTAGATAAAAAGTCTGACTCTCTACAAAGCAAGTTGTCACAACTTCCCAAAATAAATGAACTTGTTGATGTAGAGTTTAACAACATTTTTCAGCACAAGATAGGCTATACATGGCGGCCAGTATAAATAGTGAAGGAAGAACCAGAGAGAACCCCAAAAACAGGGTTCCTGCAGACTTAACAAAAACAAATTCCATGACTTTTCCAAAACTTTTCCAGGGCCATTTTATAAAACTCAATGACCGCATTATCTTGCATTGTCAAGTAAATGAACATAAAGAATGACATCTTTCAAACTAAAATAACAAAAAAGTTAACAACAAATATTTTTAATATGTACATTTTAAATTTACCTGAGCTAGCACACTTTGACTTTATGTAGTAATTCATGTCATAATCCAATGATCAATGTAATTTGTATTCAAAAGAAAGAAGGAAACAATTCTATGTAGTCTTTGTTATGTGTTCCTATTTACAATATTAACAAAACACATTACTTTCCAGTTGCTTTCTTTTATTTAGTGAACTACACCGGAAATCATGTGATACTTCCATTAGGGAAACTTACTCTGATTATATGAATTGAAACCATTTATCGATTGTAATTTTATCATTTTATTTAATCGGTTCTCGGTGCTCTATGAAATTTGAAGTAATCAATTTCTTTAACTCCATTGTCACAAATTCCATGACTTTTCCAAAACTTTGCAAGATTTTGACAAATTTCAAAACTTTTCAAGGCCCTTGAAATATATTTTTTAAATTCCAAAACTTTTCCAGGATTCCATGACCTGCAGGAACCCTGCAAAAAGAACCACTGACCCATGAGAAGCTACTGGCAAGCTTTCTCACATACCTACATAAACACTTGACTGGAACCTTAATTGCCAATAATGAAACATTGGTTTTTGCGTACATAAAATAAGCTTCAAAGCTGAACTGCTAATTTTTTTTGTCAAAAGTGAGATATGTGCAAATCTTGGATCATGTCTACAGAAATATGGCAAGCTGTTAAAACTTTGGTGAAATTGACGTAAAAGAAATAAAATTAAATATAAATTTTACCTGGCACTGCACTTTGTGGTTCTGCCGCATGCATCTTTAACAGTGCAGTCTTTACATGATTTGCTAGGAGAGCCATTGGCATGTTGTTAGTTCCATTGCTGATGACTGCCAGGGACACCAGCTGACCACATGTCATCTGAATGTCCTGATGCTCAAGGGCTTCAGCAAAAATGTCTGGTGAAGCTTGATTGGTCAATTTTATCAAATGACCAGGACTGGTTTCCAATGCAAGAAGATCTAATGTAGATACTCTTCCACCTGAAATGTAATTTTCGTTTGAATTGTTAGCCGAGTAAATCTACATAATTTCTGCAAGCTAATCTACTGCTAAGTAGTATCTATTTTAAACTGTCTTTATTTAGCTCTACATAAATATAAAATTATAAATTCTATTTTTATATACCATTATAAATTATTATAATAATATCAATGGCACTATTAATTACACCAAACTTGTACAATGGATAAATATTTACCTATGGTCAGAAATGGGCATTCTTATGGTCTAAAAGGGGCATTGTCAGACCTGCCGACCCTAACAAGACTTTTTTAGTAAGGAATTGGTATTTTTCCATAAGTTAGATTTTCAGTAAGGTATAACACAATATCATTTAGTGCTATTATTGACTTCGATAAAATGTATTTAAATAGTTCAGAAGTGTGATCTAAGTCTGATGCAGCAAGGACAATGAAAGGCTCGTAATGTACACTAAGACTTTGATTACCCCTTGTACAGATTCAGAAACTGCAATTCCAAACCCAATGAAGCTCAAAAGTTTCTTGTTTATTCGTCCAACTTAACATAATCTTTGGGATAATTTGGTACTTCATGTGGCAATGGCTATTATCTCTTCTGCCATGAGACATATTTAAATCAACATAGGTTGTCCAATAAATATTATTGTTCCCTTTCCTACTCTTTACCACCAAAAATATGAATATTCCTTTATATTTATGTGCAAGTTGTACATACTTGTGACAGTATGTTCATGCCAATAATTTCAAGATGTCTAAAGCTGCATGAAGAAATGAAAAAAAATTAAATTTGCAAATGTAATTTACCACATGTACATAGTATTTTTAGAATTATATGCTGCTCAGTCATGTTTCTATATATAACATATAAAAACATATATAATGATGTGTGTGTGTTAAATAATCTTTCTCTTTTATTACTTTGATAATATATGAAACCCTGTCATATCAAACCTGTGATTATTTCAGATCAATACCTATGTCAGCTGCTGAATTAGTCCATTTCAATACCTAATATGAGAGTTAACAGTGCATTATGGATCCGCCCCATCTGGCAGGAATATTTGGTCCCATTCATAGCAACAACAACTGTACATATACATGCAAATACAAACAGTAAACAATGAACAGTAAACCAATCTCTTCTGCTGCACATTATTGGCAGATATGGGTATACAATGTTTACATACAGGTATTGCAGACTTCAAACTGCAGGTGCATTGTGTGACAGTAAATCCGAGTTTATGCTGATTAGAGTTAGCTGTTGGGTGCAAATGAGCAACTATCATATTAGTTACACTGTAATTTACCTTCTATATTCATTGGTCTAAATCCTCCATATTTCTGTACGAAGTCCTTCAGCTTGCCATGTTCAGGTTCAAATACAAGCTTCCACAGGCTCCATCCTGCAAGGTCCTCCAGTATGGGGCAATTGTGAAGACAGACAAGGGCTGCATCACGTGACTGGTGACCTAAAATTCCAACTTGGGTTGTAGACTGATTTGTTGGTCTGAAAGATTGATTCATTTTGTATTCATACAGTATCTCAGTTGCATCTCAGAAAGACAAAACTACAATATTAATAGAGCAAGAAGGAATGTGTGCATTATCCGAGACCAGCTTGGCAAGATATTAAGCACATAAAAACTTAAGTTGGAAAACTAAAGTTGGAGAAGACAAGCAATCAAGGGTTATATCTTTTCTAAATGAATATTGTCAATAAATTTGTCAATATCAAGCTCCATAATAACCATGACTGAAATTCAATATTCCTGAGTAAAGTTATGCTGTGGAAAGCAAAGTTACAAGGATTGGTAATAAAGGACCACAACTCTTGTAAAATATAATGTAAAAATCTTAACATTCCTGAGGAAAACAATCAATCAGGGTCCACAACTCTTCTAAATGATAATGTAAAATTCTAGACATTCCTAAGTCAAGTTGTGCTGTAGAATGCAAAGTTACCAAGCCAGGCAAGCAAGGCCCAAAACATTTTTCAATTATAATCTGGTGTACCACATTAAGTTAAACTCATTCAATGTCTCATCAATATAAAGCTACATGAACACGGCAAAGCTTATTAAACTTGTGCTTCAAAAATTAAGTTCAATAGAAAGGCTATGTTTCAACCAGGTTTGATAAAAATAAGGCAGCTGCTGATTTTTATTTGACATAGTGTGATAATGGTGAACATAACTGGACAACCTCATAATAAAATAAAGATATGATTTACATACTCAATTTAATATGTAATTTGTATGAAAAAAACTAATAAATAACCATCCTTAGTGTAGATTCTCATCTTTGATGCCATTGACCATACTCTAACATTGCAAGAGAACCTGAAATCTACATTTCTGTTGTATGCCTCTCTGACATTATAGTCATCATTAACTGCAAAGCTTCAGCCTTAAAGCAATTATGGTGTATAGTATTTTTCTGCTTTTTTCCCACCAATGTTACATCTAATTCTTCATTGGCAGTTTCTCATTTTGTTGTGACTCAGTTTGTAATTGTCCACTAAAGCAATTATATATGCAATAATGTTTACTGATTTCATGACATGAGTCTAATATTGAGGTCAAGAAATCAGTTAGCCATCGTTCCATATCTACCTCTCCTCAAAATATTTACAACATTATGTATGGCACATGAAATCATATATTAATATGATGCAACCTGTAAGCATATTAGTATTTATAAAAAGCAACTGCCATGAAATCGGGGGAAAAAAATTGAGAAAGTCTCTCAGAAAACATCTGGAAATCTTTGTTTGAACAGTAAGATTGGGAACAGCAATTGATCACTTGCCTGGAAGCAATCTAATGAGTGTGATGGTATGCAAGAACAATTGCACTCCTCAAAACACATGACCTGCAAAATGCCAATAAATATGTCAAAATTGGACCATGAAAGACAAAACCATAAAATGTGCATCTACATCTAACAGGTAATTCACCTACCACATAGTATATTAAATTGCATGCAAGTGTGAACATATGGACAACAGAATTACAGTGATGAAGAGAAAAGGTGATTACTATAGTTCTCCTTTTATCTTCATGCTGAGCCATAATACAATATATACATCACTCTAGAAATGTGTTCCCAGGATGATGATGCCACACTTATATTACTCATTTTAAAAAAAAAATTTGAAAAAACTAATATGGCTGTACAAGCTGAAAAAAATATCTGTCAGTCAGCACAATACTACATAAGCTAAGTCTGAAAGGGAAGGCCAGACATACAAGCCATCATTAAACCATTTTTATTCTTCTAGTCAGTGATCCTGTTCTTGGACCTTTTTGACATCAAAATAAGACATGCTTCTTCCTTAGGATAAATGAAGACAAGGTTTTGGCCAGGTCTGTGATATAGAACTAACATTATTGCATACAAACCATTTTTTCTTCTTTCAGTCAGAGACCTTGACCTTAGACCTTTTTACCTTAACTCATGCACAAAGTTTGGTTGAGGCATGTTGTGTAGAGTTCTTGTTATTGTGCAAAAACCATTTTGCTATTCTTCCAGTTTACTAAGCTGCTGTTTTCAAAAATGAGGGAAATTTGTCATAAACAAATGAAATCCAGCCTGACACCTTGAGGAAAGTTTAAGTGTCCAAACACAGGTGTAATAATCTAGTGTGTATATTCCAATATACACTTGAGGCTATAACAGACTTGTTTACCCATAAATTTTCCTGTCAGTATTTTAAGCAATGCCTGTCAGTATTTTCAGACTGCAGTCAGTATTTTCAGCACAGAAATAGTAGATACTATCAATATACCATAATTATCATTATGTAGTATTACACGACATAATGACTATACAATATTGTGTAAATAACTCCTAGTTTACAAAGACGCTGGTATTCAGTTAATTCTGTGTTTCAAGACACAAATATGCAGAAATTGAACACCACTGACTTAAACATCCTGTTCATATTATAGTGATAAAAACCACAAAAAAATACAACATAATCAAATTTATTCTGTTGTTTACCTCCATTACTTTCTCTAGAAATTCTGTTTTCTCAGCTTCACACATATCCATAACATTTTTATTAAAGCCAATTCTCTATTTTACATGGTTAAGGACGACTTGATATAAAACATTATGACAGACATTGTTACCACCCATCCACTTAGAAAATAATAATTTTATTATGATAGGTGAAGGCAATCTTATTTATCTGATAAAATCTAGTATCATCTTTGTCAATATTTACTAGAATGGAAATAAGGTTCATAAATTATTTTTCATTGCTTCTGTTAACTTGTCAGCTGTACTCAATGACAAATTCATATTTGCGATCAACTCACATAGAATCGCCTCAGCACATGTTATTTGTTTTTGAAGTATGTTTTGATCACTGACTTCCTTTCCTTTCATCATTGACAAAATGTTTCTATTTCCATTCACTAATGATTTCAATTTTGTATGATTTTCCGATTCCACATGCTGTGAGCAGTCATTCCTTCCACCATGTGCACAGGAAAAGTCTAAGTTGCAAACAGTGCAATGCACAAAATGTTCTCCTTTTGACAATTGTTCAAGGCATAGCCACAGAGTAGAATAAACTGGTAAAAAATGCTGCTTTCTGTGTTAGACTTTCCATTTTCATCATCAGTTTCGTGCTGAAACTTTCTTGTCGGCAGCATTTTCCTTTGTTTAAACAAGCGGATGTTGAGAATGTCAAAATAAGTAACTTGGCACAAAATGCGGACGCGGATGCGGACCGAAGAGACCGATACAACGAAACGAAATGGAAAAAAAACGGCTTAAAAAATTAATTTTAAAAAAGTAATAAATAAATGCAAACTTAAATCGTATTTTCAGTTCAATGACCGTATGACCATACGGATGGGCTTTATTCCATACAAATACGGTCGGGTAAACAGGTCTGCTATAACCCAATAAATATACACTCCTATGCTAAGCTAACCTATGGAACAGTAAGTAAGAAGTAAAATGGTTACTGCAACTTTATCTCCTAAATATGCAACTCTTCCCCATTTTTATGAGCCACATTATGTGATACCTGATATAATGCAGTACTACGATGGATCCAATAACCAAAATTATACCATTTCATAACAATAAGGGTTGAAAGAAAACAAGGTGAAACTTGGTTTTGTATCTTCATTTTCTTTTTTTTTTTTTAAAAAAAAAACATTATTTTAAAACATTTTATACTGCCCCCTATACCATAGATCTGAACATTATGCTATTCTCAATATATCGCTATTCTGTATACATCACAGTACTCTCTTTAATGAAGTTTGGTACATAATGCTGTTGGCAGTTATGGACTTTGGTTTTACCAAATTATAAACAAGGGAGAACCACAATATATGAGATCTTATCTTGCCTGAGCTAGTGGGAAAAAATTGCATTATCAGCAAACCACAAAAAAGGCCTTAGGCCTTGTCATTAAAGCCCATGTGTTTAATTTAAAACTAAAAGAAAAAAAACAAACAAAATCAAATGAAACATCATATTTATCATCAATACAAAAGTAAAGCATCAATCAAAATTAGATATAATTAAAAAAACAGTCTTTGTTAACTGTCTATGTTTAGTGAATACTAATTTACCTTAAATGCTGGCCCTCCTTGTAGGTACAAAGACTTTGGATTAGTCTATTATTAGCCCTAATTTGTGTCAAAACATGTACTGAGTATTGTTTTTACCTCCTATTAACTTAGGATATTTTCAGGTCAATGACAGACCAATATGTGTACTACTGTATCTGCCATGTGTTTTATTTAACACATGATCAGAGGCTATTGCTAGTCATAAATATCAGATTTATGGAATTTAGCAGATAAAAATACATTTTAAAGATTAAAGGTAATTTCAGTTTTAAAGGGTTTTGCTTGGTGTAAATTTAAAATTGTTACCATTTTCAGAGTAGAGAGGTTTCAGTGTATGGAAAAAGATATTGCAATGTCTATGAAGGAAACAATTCAGTACCAAACTAAAAATTTCTTTATACAAGGGAATTTGTCTTGAGGTATTTCACTTATTTTTTTTTTTAAAAAAAGGCACTGAAAAAAAAAGATATTACACCTACCCAACATTTAAAGTCATGGCTGCTTCAAATATCACAGTAAAGTCTCTTGTCTGATGTCTGCCATGTTTATCCGCTGCAGTCTGAAGGTGTGAAATATTCCCATGACCCAAATGGTGGACATCTTTCACATCAAACTGGCTACATATGGATGCTTCAAGCTCATGCACCTAGGAGATGAAAAGACATTATCCCAATTCTTATTTAATAAACAAGCACTTAAGATCCAATGACAATGAATATAAACATTCATAATTACAGCCATCTTGGATGTTGTTGGCACAAATCTGCTTCAAAACTTCATCTAATTCTGAATGAAAATTTGTTAAATAAATGGATGGCATTAGCATTTAACTTCATCTGTATTTGAAGCTCAAGTTTGTGCTAATCATTTAATATCTCACGGTGTTAAAAACCAATTATGTATTTTCATAGAGAGGTGCTGAAATATATCAGTTGGAGATAAATAATACTGCCACAGTGGCAATACCAAAGTGATGATATCACATTTATAACTACTTTTATCCATTTAGGAAATATATTTGCCATTGTGTATGCTATTAAAACTGATCTCTCTCTCTCCCTCTCTCTCTCTCCACACACACACACACACACACACACACACAATCAGAAGATACAGAACTTAAATCTTGTGAACTATAAACAATAGTGTACATTTATGCAATCAATGAGGTGCCATCAAAAGATAAGAAATAAACTCCAAAGAGCCCTGTTGCAATGTCTAGTCCATAAAGAATTATATACTTGTAATACTCTATGGCAAACAGTTAAAATTGAAAAAAAATCATAATTCAATATAGTAAAAACAGCTTTTAAGTCAACTCTTTAACTAGCATCACAATCATTTTTGAAAACAATTGTCTAATCAGGCACTGAAAAGTTTTGATTGCAAATAAAAATTATGTAACAAATGAAAACTGAATAAAGCATCTGCTACCAAGCTAGACTGCAAAATTACGAGGGCTACATAAAAATGTATGTTTCAATGTAGAAATTAACATTTCACAATCATTAAAATCTGAAGTCTGTCAGACACAAATACTCTGTGATGTTTCTACATTACCCTACCACAACAATACCAATCCACACATGAAATGTATTAGCAAAAGTAAAAATGTTTTCATTTTCATACAAATAATTAATATGACAAAATACATCATTTGGAGTTTATACACAAGTAAAATTTGTAAAACATAACTGTCCCAAAATTACTGCAAAATTTAGGAACTTTATTTATCAATGTAGCAATGCAGTTATTTCTATTGACAAACAATGGTGAAAACTGATACAAATCAGTTGATTCTGCCTTGAAAAAGAATATAATAAAAAAGAAAATCTGGTTTTCTTGCACAGATGAACAGAAATATTTCACAATTCTTTAAGTCTTATATTGATAATGGTGCAGATATTGAAAAAGTTGATTGATTAATCATTTCACCCTACTTGCAACATGATCAGTCATAGTGCTTCTTTATTCTTTTCAATATTGGAGGTTTTTTATTATAAAAAGACACATTTTGAAGTACAGTCAAACCCAGTTATCTCAATTATGTCAGGGTTTTAAAAAAAACTGTCGACATAACCAGGTCCCAAGATATCTGGGTTTAGTTGATAAATCTACTGCAGAACAATGATTATGCATCTGAAGTACCAAAAATGAGGAGTTGTATTTCTAAAAACAAGTAGCTTTTTTAATGTACAATAAAAATAATAATTCAATTATGCCTGGATGGACAAGAACAAAAAATGGGGGTCTTTTAAATGAGATTAAGTTACAAGTCACAAATGTTTAACAACAATAAGTTCCTGCAACAATGTCAGTGGTTTAAAATTGTTTTTAATTCCCTTTGAATAGCCTCATCCCTCTGGTAAGCATCAGCAAGACAATGATTTTCTCACACTATCCAAAATCTAGGGTAACTTTAGTACATATACATATCGGACTATACTTTTTTTTTAAAGTGTTTTCTTTTGTTAAAGTTGATTTGTGACATGGAACAAAACGTAACTGACCAATATTGTGCATGAAAATCAGTCTTTTAGTTTTGAGTGTCTGAGGTTCATTTACACCAGTATATGCCAGTTTTTACTGACAAATTTTGCTTCTGTACTGGATGTATTCATCTACCTACCAACTGTAAAATGTGTTTCCAGTCTTAAAAGTTTATCTCAACATCAAAATCTGTATGAAGCCAACTTTTTTCATTCATGCAGTAAGAAGACAACTTATTCTATTCCTACAGTTGTAATCCCATATCTCTCCCAACTTTGATAAATGATTGTCGGCAAAAACACAGCACCAGAAGGAGAATCAGCTAATCTATTTGATGGATTGCAAGATTTTGAAATTTATTCAAAACAAATTAATAACCAATGGGTGAGGGGTTAAGTGGAGGGGGGCAGTTAGTTTGGAGTTTTGCTGGGTTTTTTTTATAGATTATTGTAAGTCACGTGATCTAGCCATGCTAAAGTTCAAGGCTTAAACTTGCATCAAACATGAAAACACTAAAATTATTACCAAATTTATTTTAAATATATTGCATAAAACAAACAGGGTATTTTTAGCTACATTTAATGATGTTAACCTGATAATTTTCGAAGTTACAAATAAGATCAAATTTATGATGCAATGTGGGATGAACTATAATTGTGGTGTGAACATATATGTCCATTTTGAATGCAGCATATGAAAAGGTCAGAAACACATGCTTTAATTTTCCTCACTATAAAGTATTGTTTACAAGATAATTTTATCCCCTCTTTCTAAATGATAAACCATGCATTGATGAGATTGGTTGATTAGCATTTGTACCTGTAAAATTTAGTATTGTTCAGACATTTTCCATACAATAGCGGAAATGCTTGATCATTTCTTATAAAATTTCTCTGAGAAGGACATTAAAAGTTGCATTTCGTCAATTGAGCGGGTCCACATTACTTTGGACCAAAACTTATGCCCGACATATCCAGATTATCAACTTAACAGGAGTCGAGATAAGTGGGGAAAAAATAGCATAAGAAAAAAGGATTTTTTTTATGGACCATACCAAAGTACTCAACTTATACGGGTTCTTGAGATAACCAAGGTTGAGATAAGTGGGTTTGACTGCATAAAAAACCCAGGAATTTGTCTCAAAAAGAGTTATGTTAAGCGCACATAAAATTTGTGAATTAGACTAGGGTGATTTAATATAATAAATATTTAATAATGATGTATGTAGCATAGCAACTATAATACTCAGTAATCTTGCCAACTTTTGTTGCATGTCATAAAACTCTTCTTTCTAAAGACATACACAAACACAAAACAAGTGATTATAGAACCATTCTACTGCTGATATCAGAAAAAAAAATATATTCATGAAAGTGATGACATAGCTTCTTTAATGTTCTCATGCAAGACAATACAAGGTAACAACTGGATGGAAAGGTTTTAAATGTGAACCTACTTGTGACAGCCCTGCCTGTTTGGCCTGCTTAATAAATTCCAATAAATCTGTATGCTGTGGTCTGTATGAACTCTCACCCTCTGCTCTGAAAGTTGATCCTAGAACTGTTCCACCATTTTCATCAAGAATCTGTGAATCAAAATTAATACTCAAACTAAAAACTGATTTGCTACATTCAATAGGAACACATTACCATGTTCCAAATGTCTGGTTGTTAGCTCCTGTACCACAACTGACCGATCAATAATTAACTCAGAACAGCACTGACCCTGACCAATAAGGAAAACAAAAGCATGCTGCATCCTATTTCTATTGCAAAGCAGTGGTGGGCTCAGATTGGTCATTAGTGTGTGAACAGTCTGCACTACAATCATCCACTTTCACAATAAAATCATCATCAAAATAGACAAATAAATGTAAAAAAATTCAGGATACAAGAAGGTACTTGTGAAGTAAGACGGTTGCATTAGTGTATTAATCATAAAGTACAGTTATCAGTAGATTCTTTGGGTTCTGCATACAAAACTACAGAAATCTGAAATCTATAGCAAACCTAAATAATTTACAAATGTAATGACTATTTGCTAAATCCATTAGTTTTGTGAAAGTCAATTTATGCAATGATTTGAATTTACAAGATTGTTATTGATGGATGTGTGGGTGGTTTATGTCTATGTCCACCAAAATCAATCATGTAAACAAAAAGCAAAAATAGGAACCATTCAGACCATTGAAACCTCAATGTATATATCAATGATGTGTGATGTCAATTTTTATTAAAGAATAATGGAAGCTCATGTTCATACACTAAGCATTCATGACTAGAACGTTGGAGTTAATCACATTTTTGCATCACTGCCAATCAATATAGATTATTTCACTCTCATGTGAATTACATGAAGCTCAGTAATGCAAATACTAATGCTTTAAATTTTTTGAAGAACTATATGATGCATATTCCTCAGACTAGAATGTTATCGCAGAAATTCCAATTCTGGAAATGAGAGACATATATAATCCAAACTTGACTACTTCAAAAGCCATTAAGATACCACTAGCTACAAGGCTGTTCATGGTGAAAAGAAAATAGTAAAAGTTACTTTGGACAAAATAAATTTTACTTGGCATCATTTAACAAAACATCAGATGATTTATACATGTGAATCTGGGCAACAAGAAGTAAATATGCTACTTGTGTTTAAGTGTTCATTAGAATATTAGACTTTGTAAAACCTGCATGCAGAGTAGAAATATGTTGACTAGTACTGACAAAGGAAGGACATGAATGCTAGTGTGCTACAGGAATGGGGCCACATGCCCACTGCAAATATGTCACCTGTATGCAATGTACATGTTTTGAAAAATTAAACAGACCTTGTGGAGGAAACCTGCACACAGAAACACCAGACATTTCACTCTACACATTAATGTACAGGTCCCCTTTAAAGGAATGATGATACTGAATAGACAAAGTAACAAACATCAATTTTTAACAAAGGACAAAAGCAACACTCAGTTATTCTTCTTCTTATTTTGGAAGTGTGCATTAGTTATAAAGAAATATAAAACATTCCAATTCTGTAAAAGTAAATACTATTATTCATGATCACGATAATTTGCATCACACCTCAAGGTGACAAGTTTTTGAAAAAAGAAACAGACTTAGTGAAATAAAAGACAGTTATCAGAAAAATATTTACCATAGTACATTAATTCAGTTGAGAAAACAATATGTAAAGGTGAAAAGCAAATACAGTGCCAATTATAAAATTTTGGGAGGATATGCCAAATATATGGGAAGATGAAAGGCTTAAATGGTTCCAGTCATCACATTTCGAGAAGATATGTAAAAAAATATAATATGAAAGGTTAAAATGGTTTCAGTCACCAAAATTTTGGGAGGATATGAAAATGCTGAATACAAAAGAAATTTTTTAAGGTCTTTCTCTGCCTTTAAACAATGTCATTAAATATAACAAAAAGTTTCAAAAGGAGTCTATCAACAAATGAATCAAGAGAATGTGTTATCTTTCTTCCCAAAATTTATTAGGGTGTCACTTCTGATGGACTTGTTTATGAATCAATATTCTGTAAAGTAATGTGTCCATTTACAGCAAGAAAAGCAAATTGCCCAGTAAATTATGTTTCTCCAAGAATACCTACCTGATCACATTAATGTTAGCAATACAAGCCCTACCACCAAATCCAGCATCCCGAAAGATGAAATTTTGTCTTTCCTGTCTATAGCATGTAGAAAAAGGACAATAACTCATCACATTTCCTCACCTTGACACCATCAGGTGGCATAATTTTTAAACTGAGTGCAACTTTATGAACAGCATGCATTGTAGGGAAGATCACAGGAAATTAAAGTAATGTGATATAGAAGTATTCTAGGAGAAACATAATTACTGAAAAATGAGCCTTTTCCTCATAATATGATCCTCAAGCACATTAATATTAAGAGGGAGAGTTGAGCATTTTTTTTATCCTTCAGGTAACTGTTAAGGAATCCAGTAACCAAAGAGAGACAGACAACTGGTAATCAGTCACCAAATACAATTTTCAAGCAAACTGTGTGAAGGAAGTGTTGGTTGCCCATCTGGAAATTGTCTCAATATCAACTGGGTCTGGTAGCCACCTGTGCAACTAGGAATGGGCTGACCTGATCCAGAGTGCACTGCTTTTGATATGCTGTCTAAACCTTATGAATTTTATGACAATAATGTTAGGTCAAAGGTTACAGTTTGTAAGATAAAGAAGTTAGATGAACAGAAAAAAATAAACTTACTCATTCCCTTTCCAGATTCCAGATTCTTTTTAACACCTTAAATCTGTGTAGTTTTATATATATATATATATATATATATATATATATATATATATATATATATATATATATATATATATATATATATATATTATAATTTTAAGAAATTAAAATCTGTAACACTAATGAATGAAATAAGAAATTCAATTATATGGTACTGACAGAAAAGAACAAACAGACAAATAATGTTCTATCATAGACCAATCAACATAATTTACTATCAGAGCACTATCCAAAATGACAAATTAGTGTCATACTAAAATACAGAGTGAAATCATCTAGATTTGTATTATGTCACATGCATGTTATATGAAAGTTTCTCACCAAATTCTGGTTGAAAATCAAGGTGCACTTCATAAATTAGCGCATAGCATACAGACCAAGAAATATTGTATTGCTGCAAAACAAAAATCAAACAGTGATGCAAAACAAGAGATGGATTTCAAACCACATTTTATCCACCATGAGTTGTGCCATTTGCAGCACTTGTTCAGCTACAACAGCCTTTTTTCTCATGTACAATACACATCCTACTGTAGACACATCTGGATCAAAATCACATAATACACCAACAGCTCCACACTGCATGTTCTCCATATAATTTAAAACAAATAGATCTGCTGATTGTATATTGAACAGCAGATCCAAATCTTTGCTGTTTGCATTAGAATGTTCCTAATATAGGATTAAATAATCGTAAGTACCTGCTTGGCTTCTGCCAAAAGAAATTGAAGGAATCGTCCATGCTTCAGATCTGTGAATGCTGGGAAGTCAAAATCTTCAGCCAGCTTCTCTTCAATTCTGTCCAATAGTGACAAATTCAGGGTACCATGAGAAAAGCAGCGGTCCAAATACTTTCTCAGGTTCTCTAAGATTTGTTCTAAAAAGAATGAGTTGGAAACAGTAAACAGATTTTGTCATATTCATTATAATTTTTATCTGTCAGAGAATACTTTTAATATACAATAGGTGGATCTACATGCCCACTGAACACCATCTCATAATTTTTATCCTAAAATTATGATTAATTTTCTTAAATATGAATAAGAAAATTGTTTCTAGGAACAACAGACAGTCTGGACTTCACATTATTTATATATCTTTCAGCTTTCATTCAATAATGAACAAAAACACCCTTTTCATCCTTAATATTACTTTTAGAAAATAATCATCCCTCACGGTAATAAACCTAAGTTTTTCTAATACCGAACACCCATTCTTGATTCCTATAACTGCAAAGCAAGTTGTTTTGCTGATGCGAAGATACAACAATTCTAATCTAATATGGTATACATATATTACAAAATACCAGACCTATCAACCCCAAAAATACTCATCGAGGAAGATTTTGACAAATTTTCAGGGAGATTTCATTTACTGCAGGGAAGATTTCATCAATCTTTAAGGTATAACAGAAAAAACATGTTGAACATATTCACAAGCAGTGAATGCTTTTAAACATTTAAAAATGTAAACCAATTGAAGTAATTCAATAGTTTATTTTTAGATATAAAATGACAATGTATAAATAATAGGTTGAACAGAACTAAAGAGTAAAGAACATCAATTAATACTACTTCTGGAGACACATGATTGTTGCCCCTTTACATCTTTCAAGCATTACTTTGTCCAGCTGTATCTCTAAGCAAGAACATAATTTTCTAGTGTTTCATTTTTTATTCTGCTCATGATGCCAGTCCTATTCTTCCTAACAAAACTAAATATCAATTCACAGGATGCATTGCTGGAAGGGATGGCAAGGTTATGGCTTGTCACTTTGGCAAGAAGTCCAAATTTCATTTGACCCATGCCATCTCCGATCTCACCAATCTTTATCCAAGTTTGCTTCATGTCCGATGCTGAATTAGGCTCCAGCATTCCAGGAGTTGATTTTTTAACCTGATACAGAGAAAACTGCATCTGCAGCTGATCCAGTGAAGCTCCTACAAGCACAATTGCTGGAAAAAGCTTCAGAAACAAATCCTGCATTTCAAAGCTGATAAAGAGCCTCTTTGCTACATCTGCTACAACTGCATTTTTAAGAAGAAGTTCGGAAACATTTCCATGCTTAAGAAAAACAGTACACCTTATTGTATAGAAGGCTTTACAGAATTGAAGAATGAGCCTGCTTTTTCTTTAAGTTTACATTCTTGCACGAAACTACAGGCTGCTTGGCCAATCATCCTTCTTCATGTTGTGTCCAAGCAGGGAAGTCACCAGATTCTATATACTTGTATATCATTGCATAACATGGCCATTATCTGCTTGATAAGCTCTTGTACCAAAGCTACCTGTTTGTGGATCATAAATTGCATGTCTTGCAAATTGCTGTATATGAATCACTTCTATGAGTCAGCCATGGACACTCCAAGCTATAAGATGCTTGGAAATATTTTTTAATTTCTTTTGACTTTCCAATTTTATCAGAATCTCCAATCCACCATCTTCTTTTAGACATTGTAGAACAGGTCACCGAACTTAAGAATTCAACTTTGCTACAACTTTAAAAGAATTCCTGTGCACATCTGGTTATACTTACAGGGGAGCTTTAAAATGATTGTTTGTAAACCAGATATTTCTCCTGATTTTCTTTTGAACAACTAAACAATTTTTCCTGGAGAAAAAATAGTGTGAGATTATGAGAGGAGCAGTCAGACTAAGAAAGCTTCCAGCAAAGAATGGAAGGGTTTGCAGTATGACAATAACTTCTATATGGTACAAAAATTGATTGTTAAAATACAATCTATCTAAAAATCAGTCCCAGTATGACAATGACAATAAAATACTATCCCTGTATGACAATTACCTCTATATATAGCACTCACATAAACTGACAAAATAATATCTAAAAACACTCCATAAAACTGGATAAATCTTTGTTTCCCCTCAACCAACTTGGGAAGGCCCCTGCCATATCTTGGTGATGCTCTGCCCTCTCAGGAACACTTTGCCCTCCTTGTGGACTGCCCTGTCTTAAATCTCTCAAGGTTCATCACACAGCATATGGTAATATTTAACGTGCACATTTTGGGCACCAGTTTAGCATTATTAACCTACTGCACTTGTTACCTGAATGCATCAGTATAGTGCATGCAAAAATTCCCTTTCATGCAATGGATATCTTTAAAAAAACACTATATTGCTTACAGAGATCTGACAGTCATCCATAACCTGTCAGTAAGAAATGGTCTGGGAACAATGCTTGAATCACATGACCTACAAACCATTCACTGTCTTGAAAACTACAATCGCATAATATTAGTATGCCTAAAACTTTATCATAAAATTGTAAAAACATCATGCAATAAAAACAATAATACTATAAATACCAATGAAAACCTCTACTGTCATTTTTAGTGGCTAACATTCATTGTAATTCTGCTAATTGCAGTTTTGACAATCCTACTTTTATCAGGAAATAGATGTTTATGACAAACAATTATCACCACTGATACATTATGTTCCCTTTTATAAAATTCACCGAAAAATGTTCATAAAATGTAGTTATTGAAGATTCTCTCAAATTTAATGACACTAATCTATTTTCATTTACAATGGTTACAGTACTTTAAATTCAAACCTTTCTTTGGAAGTTGTTTTTGTTTGTGGACTTTAGCTGTGGAATCACCCTCTTTTGGAGACTCTCCCTCCTCTTCCTCCTTCTCCCCTCCAGTTTGGGAAGAGATGTATTCCAGGGCTGCCTCTTCTAAGACTGTGTCACTTAGGCAAATAGCCAGGTGGAAAAGCATCTTGCCTAATTTGTCTTCATTCATTGTCTATATTGGGGAAGAAATAAAATCAATTTTGGAGAATTTTTCTTAGCATTTTGAATCATTTATTTAAGCTCATAAATATATTTTTTATAAACCCTATGAAAAATGACAATTTTTTAATTTTAATTAACAAATACAAATGAGCATGCATGAGAGAATCATAATTAACTGCATCTCCAATGCATAGAAACTTACCATAAAAAACAAATTTCTGTATCACAATTATCTCAATTTCAACATATCAAAGTACTCTTTAAGGTGCAAACACGTAAAGAAAACAAGTGATTTTGAATAATCTATCATTTACCATTTCATAAAAAATTACTACAAAGTGTTAACTCCAAAACATAAATCCTTGCATTAAGAGCCTTGCAAGAATATATTTTTACAACTCTATGGTGTTAAACAAAGCAACAGAAAAGAGCAAAAATCAACAAGTTTTGTAAGATTCAACAAAAAAATCTCTTAGAACACAAAGTAAGACCTAAAAAGAACATACGTTGTTGTGAAATAAATCTGAAATAATAGTTCTATCACAAGTCAAGAAGTATACAGTATTTTAAATGAATTCCAGTGGTGTTTCTAATTACAATTTTGAATGTGATGATGTCTAAGTTTTTAATGTGCTAATGTGCAAACTATCTTTATGCATTACAATGCTATAATCCAAAATGTCCTTGAATGAATTTACAATAATTCCAAAATACTGACTTGGTCCTAAATCAGTAAGTATTTAGTAATTACAGTGACTAATTAAATGGATCAATCCTCACAATTTAACACACCAAAACATTGATTCGACCATGAATGATGTTAAGATAAGGAATGAGTAATTTTTTTTAAAAAAATCTTAATATAAACACCTAAGACACAATTTGAGGACCAGGATGAGGGTAATTTGAGGACCAGGATGAGGGTCAACTTAATGAAAATTTAAATAAAATAGCAAACAAAATTTGTTTCTAGAAAATTCAAGTCAGAACTGAGGCTGTATCTAGTACTCAAGCATAAATAAATATGACCCTCATGACACATGTAGGCCCAACTCCTACCCTAAATAATGGACAAAGGTTAACCACACAATATAAATTATATATACATAACATACAATCATAGGCAAAAGCCAACATACAAATGAAATATACATTACAATATTATTTTGTTGGGTTTCTGTATTTACCATATTCATTAGGACACTGTAAATTAATTGATAAACAAAAATGTTTTTGTTTACTCTATGTTCTGGGATAAATCTTCATTTTTATATCATAAGTTAACCCAGCTATGGTATGTGACACACCATCTGGTCATAATACATACCTGGGCAAAGTTTCATAAAATCTCTCCAACTGTTACAAAATTTCAATGGATAAATGAATGTACAGATATGTAAGGATGGACAACATGACATAATGAGCCCAAATATAGATAAGTATTGATATGGAAAGAAATGCTCCTATTGTCTAATTTACCAAGGAATTTTCTATCAGTAACAGGAATCAATGAAGCATCTTTTTACAGCATTGTATGGTAACAATATCAGAGCGAATCATAAGCCTGATAGAATGAGACTATGTCTATCATGGCAGCCAAAATAATACCATGTATATCTAGGTTTATTATCTCTTTGAAATATTTGTAAAACAGACAAGCTGACTTAAGTCTGCCAAGACATTTTGCAATGAAAAACCTAACCAACAAAACAGTCTGAGTGAAAATAATGAACATAAATTCAAAACACCAAATAAAACAAATCATATTTGGAATTTCTCAAAATAACTAAAATTTTGATTTTCTGCAGAGATACAAAAGATAAGCTTCTGCCAATTTTTCAAAACTGACTAAATTTGAGCACTACTTTAATTTGAAAGTCAGCTAGTGGCTAAGGAGGCATTTCAAGATGACTGAAGCTTACATGTCAATATTCTACTGCATACTCACTAGGGGTGAAACGATATCGGTATGATTCATGATACACAGCATGCAAAAGAATACATATCGATACACTTGATGGTCTTTCCATCTCTGAAAGGTAGGTGATGCCACTTTATGTAGGTTGACATACTGGTTGTATTTCCAGTATACACATTACAGAGATCTAGTTATCATACATTTATATGCAATTCTCATCCATGACAAGAAAACAAAAATACTTCCAAACAGACTATTTGTTGGTTGCCAAACAGACTATTTGTTGGTTGCCAAACAGACAATCTGTTGGTTGCCAGTGAGGGTTTTTCTCAGCATTTTAGACTATTTAATGGTGGCTACATTTAACTCACTTCAGCCACCAGGCTCCTTGTTTCGACTGCATGAATGCACTGAAAACAGCTTATTACCAATTTCATGTCGAACTTAAACTTGGAACACATTATCATGTTATCTTCAAAAACAAGCAAAAAAGCAATTTCCTCATACAAAGAAAATCTCATCTAGAACAAATTCATGTATGGGAATGAGGATGAACACCAACAAAATCTATCACACTGTACTTCCCACATATGCAAAAGACCACTGAAGTCACAGATATTTGTATTTATTAGTGAAGAAGGAAAACTACTGACAACACCCTGTTCTATTCTATAATTTTTTAAAAATTTATACAAGGTGTAAACTTCAGCTGTTTCAAATCTGTCCCCTTGCTGATTCAGTGGTAATTTATTTATTCCATCTTTACCTTCACTCACTGGTTAAATATCTCTGCATAGAAAGAGAAGTTCCAAATTTGTTCATGTACAATTTGACAAGAGATACTACTAAAATTCTATCTTAAGCAGGACTTCACCCTTTATCACTGAAAGAAGGGGAAAGTAGAAAAGAAGGAGGGGATGAGGAAACATCATGGTTCAATATTTACCTAACACTTTACTTCACCTTTTTAGAGCTCTACTGAAATCAAAATCTTTAAAAGATCTCACCTCTAGTTGTATAAGTATTAATCTGTTAATTAATTCTGAGCATACTCTGTTACATATCTGTGTATGAATAATTTTATGTGCTTTTTTTGAAAAGGCATATGCATATCTTGTCAACCTGAAGATGTTGGGAAACTGATCTTTGTGGCTGTTATCTGAAATTTTCAGAGCTCACAGATATTATCTTTTGGAAACATGTGATCTAAAATATAATTTTTCACTAAAACAAATTTACTTCTTTAATCATTAGTTTACTGACTACTAGATTTCTTATCTGTTCCATAATGCTGTGTTAGTGTTTTAAGTTCAGACAGATGTATTCAAATAAATATCTTTATTTCTTAATTTCATTTTTTCATCCTTATTTATTCAGTGTAACGCTGATATGGATATATAGTTGTGTAGCATTCACTAACCTAAACTGATTGATAAATTAAAAAAAAATTTCATTCTACTTTTAAATCATCTGTATTTTAATTAAGCTTAGTATTCTGCCCTAAATATTCATTTAATTTTGAAATACCACTGAAAGGGAGACTCATGCCCTATACATGTACATCTGATTTGTACTGAACACCCTTTTTGGGCTCAAAATCACTCACTGGTATCTACATTAACAATTTCACAGCTCCTTTAATCTAATATACTTCATTACATTTAAAAAATTATTGCCATTATCACAATGGCAAACGAAAAATGTAATGAACCATGCCAGGAATCCGACAGTTTGACTTTTCTAGGTGACCCATCTTTTATACACACATTTGTAAAAAGTCTTTCATGGAGAGTTCACAATATGCCATAAAGCTCATTCTGGGGCATGATGTATCTATTAAATTTAGTTTAACAACTGTTTTTGTCATGCTTTAAGACCTTAAACAGTTGCTTATCTGAACAAAAGCTGTCATGACAACAATGGTTAAATAAAAATGGTATACTTTGTCAAGCGCATTTTCAGATGTGGGACTTTCAACTAATTTGGCAGAGTTCTCACACATCACACTTCTCCAAGCATGCGAATAAGTACATATTTTGCATGATTCTTGCAATTGCACACCCTTACAGCACCTCTGTTTAAGTACTTTATATATCAATGACTTTAGAGTGAAATTTTTCATTTGCTTTGCTAAAAGTTCCTGTCTGTCATGCAGGGAATAAGCTATACGGATTGCCGATTGGTAGTTATTATTTAACCTCGACTGGAACAAGTAATGACCATTAAGATATGGAAAAATACATATTTCACAGTGTAACACACCAGTAGTGTAGCTTTCAAATCGAACAAAGTAGACAAAATCAAATTCTATGTAGAAACTTTGCATAAAATTGGTTATTAAATGATGAGTAAAGTACTACATTATATTTATTTTACATGTGGAACATGTTTGGAATGTGTCTTTTATGCTGAACATGCTGCTGGGATAAGATAATTAGCATGGAATTGGGGGTGGAGGCAGAATGTGTACTATGTGTCTGTTCAAATTAGCAAGTATTCTCAACAGTCTTTTTCGTTTTCACTAATAAAAATGAGTGACTAGGACTGCAACTGCTGTTTCAGATGAATTATATATTTAAATAATATCAAGGCTAACTAAAAATAATTATTGATAACTGCTAAAAACTAAAATAACTTACATCAGTTAAGTATCGTTCTGTATCAATTCTCCTTCTCTTGTATATATGTGTATTTTTCCAGCAAAAGTATCAATGCATCGATATATTGATGCATTGTTTCAACCATAATACTCACCATGATGAACTGTTCTACTGCCTGACTCCTCAGTTTAAGCTGCCTTTTTGCATTTTTGTCATTGGGCTGGTCAAATGTGTTGATAAGCTGATACTTTTTCATTATTTCTAACATAGCTACCTCTGGTTTCAATTTTAAGTAGTGTTCTCTGATATCATTTTCTCCCTGACTAGAACAGTGGAGAATCCCAATCTTAAATTTCTGAAATGCTGCCTCAATTTCACTAACTGCCTCCTGTTTGAATTTTTCATAAACCGTTTTCCGTATCTGTGTTGCATCACGCTGACTTTTCTTCAAAACCTGAAAAAACAAAATGTCTGCTGAATACAAAAAATTACCTCTTGATTTTCAAAGTTACAAATTAATAAACAAAATACTGTACTGTAACAGCAAAGGTAAAATTTCAAGTTTAACAACAGACATGCCTACACAAGAAAGCCATGCCAACCTAATAAATAAAGTTTTGATAGGAGAAAAAAAAGTGAAAATTTGAACTGGGATGGGATGGTTTAATATTAACCCCACAAATAAATCTGATCTTCATCCATTAATCCAAATGCTATTGTTTTGGATTTAACACCATTGTTCAGCACAGGATAGGCTATACATGGTGGCCAGCATAACTGGTGAAGTAAATACCTGTGAATTTAAACATTAACAAGATGAAACTAAAGCAATGCAAGGCAAACTAAAAATAAAAAAGGTTAAATAACTTCATAAATATTTTTCAGAAAAATGCAAAAATGAAACTCGGCAAGCTGGATTTTAATCAGTAAAGACCTTCAAAGGATATAGAGCAGAAACTTTTGACATCTCAGATGTGATGGATGGATGGACAAGGGGATATGCCCTACTGCCCTCATGGTGGAGCATAGAGATTTTCATAATTGAAGATAATGGTGGTGATGTCTATATAACAAAAAATACCTGTCTGTACTTTTATTAACTGGAAAACTATTGGGGTAACATATGTTCCTTTGATAAAGTATACCGATTACAAGATCCATATTTTCCAATCACATTTAGTCAGCACTTGGATTCCATTCTTTTCTGCAAGACATTAAGAAAGAGAGGTGTAGAGAGAAAGGTGTGTGCATCAAGACCATTCTAGTTCATGCCAAGGAACTTGGATCTAAGATTGGTTGGACTAATAATGGGAGCAGGCATTTCACCTCATTGCAGAAAGTCCACAAAAGGTAGACCAATTGGGTGCAGATTCAAAGGAAACTGAGGGTGAATTGACTTTTCCATTTGCATGAACTTATTCCATTGGCACAATGATCACATCTTAATCCTGAATGGCATTTGTAACCAATCTTTGTGCCTTTATGATGTACTTGGATGCTGAATCTGCTGGTTGTCATGACCCAAATCTATACCAACTTGAGCTTGCCATTGAAAAGCAAATGAAATTTTTGTGTTGTGAACAATCTCTATCCCCTCACCCCACCTCTTGCAAGTGAAGTGTTTATTTTCTGCTGCAGAGCATTAGCTCTGTGTAAGTCTCATGTGACAGCTATAATATAGAAAATTTTGGAAAATCCATTACTGCCCCTAAGCAACCGCTTTTAAATGGCTGGTTGACCAATAAATTACTGACACTGCCCATTGATCGATGTAATGAAATTATTCAACAACTTATATATACACACATACACACACAGCACAAAACATATGTAATTCACCATCTATCATGTTAATGGAAAGTGTCACACCTATTGATACAATGTGATAATGAAGAATTTCCTTCCTAAGATGGTTTTGTTTTCCCCCCAATATATCAGCAATATTACTTGTAATGGTATTGATGGGTAACCAGACTTGCATTTTGTTGTCAGTCAGCTTTCTAGTCGTTAGCCACACCCTAACATGAAACTCATCTATATGTTTATCATAACTGCGATTAGGGTCCACATTATTGTTAACCCAATACCATTATTCCTAAGTCTAAAATGTTAGGTACATGTAAACATTCCATGGAAGATTTCTGTTTAGTCAAAACCCTGTAAGCCAAAATAGTATGCAACAACAACTGTGACTGGTTTGACTCTTTATTCTTGTCATAATTCTTTCCTTAAGTTAGCCAACAGAAACAACTGTCATATGCTCTACAGCTAGTGTACACTTCCTTCACACTGACTAACAAATGGGAATGCATACAGAATCAAGTCAAAGATGATTGAATACTGATGCTATACAAATGTTTTGACAAAAGATGAGCATCTGCTAGTCTTGTTTCTTTAGGGGTTCACTCCGAAAGGGCCAGTATCATGATTAGACTGATTATTTAATCAAATAGAGAGAAACTGACACATGTAGATTAGTGTGGCTTCCTACCTGTAAAAATCACCTACTAAAGGTACCTAAAGGCACAAATTAATGATCAAATATTTGTAGCTGGAGAAAACATAAAATTTCATTAACATTTTTAACATTTGTTAATAATATTTTCTGGGCTGCCCAAATGGGCTTGTCCCAGGCTAATGATCAATTTATTTTTTTAGGGTCAATAAACATGATCCCATGACCTCCAAGATGATTTGTAAATTCTGCAGGAGAAACTCACCCTTACTCTATGGCAAAGTGTTGCTGTTTTCCTCCAAATGGAATGTCAGAGAAGTGTAGAAGAAAAAAAAAACTATTTTCTACTGAGAGGCTGCCGGAGAGAGAATTCAGACTGCTAAAAAAACTGGTCCTTGTCTACATGAAGTCATAGTAACTTAATTGGTGGAGTGTCAGATGCATAATCAAAGAGTTAGATTCAATACCTGCCATGGCTTGCTCAGTGTTGGCTGCCTTGCCATGCAGTACCTGCCATGGCTTGCTCAGTGTTGGCTGCCTTGCCATGCACTTGCAAAAGGCACTTAGCTTCCTCTTCTGCAGCATTATATAGATAAATAAAGTACAAAACAACATCAATGAAAAAAGGCTTAAAGGCAGGTTACTGTCTGATTAGCCGAGGGTGGTATAGGCCATCTACTTCTTCTGGTCTCTCTTCACAAAGGAGACATTAGCTCTCGAATGCTAAACCTGCACAGGGTTTTCCTTCTTATGTGCTTGTTTCCTGACTGTTCTATATGGTTGAAGAACTAGAGGCTAGAAGATAGTGGTTGTGGTTTGATAATAACCTTATGATGGTTTTGTATCAGTGTAAACATGGATTGGAATATGTTTCTTTCGGAGAGTTGGAGGCCGAAAACTGCAGCTATTGCATTTATAAGTGCTGAACTGCCCTGATGAATTCATGAGCCATACATAAGATTCACTAGCTTGGTTTAGTTTTGTTGGGTTTAATATTATATTTCAGCACACAATAGATGGTATCCAGTGTATGTAGTGGGGGAAGAACAAGTGACCCATGGGAAGCTACAGGAAAACTTTCTCATACACACACACATTGGTCAAGCCAAGACTCAGCTCATGCAGACTGAGGTAAGATGTGTGAGTGTGTCTTAGAACACTCCACCACTTGAGACAGACTTAGGGCTGGAGTTGACAAGACCAGGAACTGTTTGTATCTCAAGTCTGAGAGCACTGTATGGCATTATACTAAAGTCATGAACTAACATGGTCCTGAGGAATCTAATGTCAAGTGATGAAAGCACAATGCTAGCTACTGTGATCATGCTCTGCAAGTGGTGATGGGTTGTCATTGACTGGTACAAGTGGTGATGGGTTGTCATTGACTGGTACAAGTGGTGATGGGTTGTCATTGACTGGTACAAGTGGTGATGGGTTGTCATTGACTGGTACAAGTGGTGATGGGTTGTCATTGACTGGTACAAGTGGGCCAGCAGACCATGTTGATACTAGCCTAGTAGTCTGATCAGTGCCTGTATCCTCTGTTTGTTACACTGTACACAACAGCAAAGCTGTAACTGTGTGGGATGTCCATGATGATTGTCAGATCTTTTCTGAATGGCTCTCTTGCTGCCTCTAGTGGCTTGGTTATGAGGAAGTTCACAACTGAAATGACAAATGGCAGACTGGCAATAATGATAGCACCCCACATCTTTGTGTGAATTTCTTGGTTTTCATAGTGACATGGATCAACTATTAAGGCCGTGACAGTCACCCATCTCTCTACAGACCAGGTAGAGCAAACATCACAAGTATGGTTCAAATGGAACCCCATGTAACATTAGGTCTCACACAGTCACATTATCCTGATGCCAGGCCAACCAGTCCTAACACTTACCTCTTAATGCTGAGCATCAAGCAAGGCAGCTGTTAGTACCATTTTGGTAAGTCTTTAATGATTAGTATATATAATCTACTAAGCACTTCAAGTACTGAGCTTAATCACCTCAGTTACATATACAAATTGATGTTAGAAATGGTTTTGAAATTTTTTTATGGGGGTAAGTGCCAAGGTCAGCAATGAAAAACAAGGATGGTCAGCTAACTGAAAATATAATTTTTAAAATGCCTAATGGACTGATGATTACTTTGTACACATTATCATTAAATGGACAGATTATTTTGTACACATTATCATTAAATGGATTGATTACTTTTTATACATCATTAAATGGACTAATTACTTTGTACACATCATTAAATGGACTGATTACTTTGCACACATTATCATTAAATGGACTAATTACTTTGTACACATCATTAAATAAACATTACTTTTCATACATTATCTTTAAAAGAAATGACTATTATCCACATATAATAATTAAATGGACTACTTTGTACACAGCAGTATAAATTAGTTTTTTATCAGAGAACAAAGACAATGATATAGCTCTAATTAAATTCAATGAAAATTATTGTATATAAAATATGGTACAACTACCTTTCAGAATGCCCCATACCCACCACATTTTTTTTACATTTTTGGGGGCAAATAACTTAATTTTCTGCTTAATGATTTATTTACCATTAAATATTATTATGAAGTATGTACTCTGTTAGTAGATTTCTACAGATTTTGCCATGTCAATTGCTGATATGGTATTATGTTCTTTAATAAGCATGGTAAAGCAGTCTTCTTCCAGTACTGCCTGTGTAATGTAACAGAAGTAATATATTTAGACAAAAATAGAAAGTGTCAACCGAATGACACTTTTTTGTGTACTGTAAACCCATCTCTAACCATGTGCTTATTATAAATGTTACACATTTCAGATGTGTGCAAAGGTGGGGGACTGGAGGGCACCTACCTGTAAAAAAAAAATGGCAATTTACTAAAGTGCAAAAAATAATTAGAACCAGAAGATCAGTGTGTTACTCCTTGAAGATAATAATATATGTGGGTGCAGTGCCATTTTTAATGACGACTAATTAGCACAAGTTGTACAGTATCAAATGAGAGATCATTTTTATTGAGGAAGTATTCTTTACTCACAGCATTTACCATCAAAGTTACAATACACCCAGTCTTCCAAAAAACAAGGAAGTTGTGGTGTAGGAGATGTGGTTCTTATTCCTGATGGGTTTATTTTATCTCCAAGCTCCAAGTTTCCCAGCAGATATATGTAATATCAGTGGTCATGGTTCTATCTTTTCTTTATATTATCAATGCCATATGTTACTCACCAGGTACATACAATGACATATTCCCTCTTGTTAATTATTCAGCCCACATTAAAATGAGATTGGCCACAGGGTACTGTAGCTGGTAGTGATAAAAAACAAAAGCACTGATTTTGTTACAAAATTAAATGAATATAAAATTGCTTTAAAAAGGTTACTGAATGATTGAGCTATCCCCCATATGTGATTTTTAAGCTTGGAAAGTCTGTTTTTCACTCTGCATATTAGCAGCATAGGTGTAAATCACTCCAACAACCATTATGAAACAGTAACATTTATAGCTGCATTGCAGTTCAGTTATAATTAAAAGTATAAAAAAATTTGCTCATGCCTATTTTATCCCTTTCATCACTAAGTAACTTTGTGGGCATAGAGTCCTCAACACTAAGTAACTTTGGAGTTGTAAAGCAAAATGACTTGTGGACTTTGAAACAACATAACTTTGCCAATCTTAAAGATATCTGGCTGGATTAGGTGTCAAAATCAAGGTTAAAAATCAAATTTTATGACTAATTTATTAAAACATGCATATCTATTACAACTGTTAAAATACAGGTGTAAACAGGTAACACAACAGGTAAAATACAAGTAATTATTTTATTACCTCTTAGAAAACTTAGAAAGTTCTGAAAACTTGTTCAATTGACCCTAGATGTACCAGTGAATAATCACAGTATCAAAACAAGTCTTTATTTCATGGTGTCCATAATAATCAAAATTCTATAAAAATGAACCAAAATGATCTCCAAGGTGAGATCTGTCCACACACCTATATCGCCTTGCCACGTTTGATCGTCGCATTGAAGTTCAATAAACGGACAATTTTTCCAAAAACTTCATCTGAGTAGAATATTTGAAAATATTCCGAAGCTTTCCTGGAGCCATCTAACACTCTGGGATATCCAACTTTGTCAGAAAACTGAAAAAAAACTGAAACAAATCTCTTTGGTTTTCCAGCTTCGTCTAAACAAAATCACATGGAGTGTACAATTCCTCTGGTTCAAAAAATTCAAAGTTCTCTTCATCGTCATCACTGTCACCCACAAGTGCATTACATTGTCTCTCCAGACATCTTCTCTCATTTTCATCCAAATTTACCAGGTCAAAATTATTTAAATCCTCCGATAACTCTCCTTTGAAACTCCTTGAAACTCCACCATTTTTGACACAATTTTTCAGCATTCGGAAAACACATTAAAAGTTCCTACTTTGTTTGATATTTCTAATTGCATACAAGCTAAACTCATGAGATCATCCAAATATAACATCTACATTACAAGATAGAAGTCATTAGAGGTACCCTGAAAGTTATTTAGTCAGGTACTATAATTTTAAAAAACAACACTGCCCCAGACCAAAAAGTCGGTCCATAGTGTTTACAGACTTACTTTCCCTGAACTGGTTTGCAGTGTTGAAAGGGTTATTTAGTCTCTGACATATGTGCCAAATATGGATAAAAGAATCCAATCCATTTTTGGGTCAGTGAACATGGACTTCTAGTGATAATGCCATTTGATTTTAAAATTAAGCTCATGTGAGTACACCTGGTACATCACTCCCTTGATAACTCACACACAACAGGGTCCAAAAATATTGACATAAGCAAGGGCACGAGTTATCGAGGGACCTATAACAAAAGACGAAAATAACAAAGGGATCGATGTAGAGACGAAATGGGGGGTGTTGGGCTGAATATTCAATTAATAATCATGCTAAGATTAACTACGAATAAATGTCTCTTCATATTGGTTTTAATTTGTTTACTTTATTCCTCACAGAGTAAAATTAATTTCAGGATAACTTACAGCATACTGAGATCAAAACATTATTCTGCATGGCTTCTGTTTGCTTAACACAGATATGACTTTGTACATTGTGTACTATGTCACAATTGTTTGTGCTGAATTTGATAAATTCTGATTTTATTGTCTGATCCCAAGCAGACCTTTATTTATAAAAAAAGATCACTCATTTTGAAAAAACAATGTTTTTCAAACAATGGGTAGATATGATTGTGGTAGAAGTAAAATATTTTTTTTTATACAAGGGTTAACCAATACCACCATGAATTTAATGGGTCTACAAATTTAAAATAACTTAAATTAGAACACGATAATACTTGCAGTTTGTGACACGTTTGACAAATATCACTTCATATTTTGAAAACATCTGTTCATTTTTTTGTGTTACTCTTTGATTTCTCTGCTGCCTCTGTGTATTGTTCAAGGATGATCATCTTTCTGAGCTGGTATTGATAATTATGTGCAGCTTCCTCATTCGCTGAGTGTATTTCTCCTGACAATGAATTTTGTTTAATTCTATGTCGGAGCTGGAAATCTCCAAAACCATCCATAGCTTGCTCTAAAACGAGGTTCATTCTCCATACTTTTTGCCATTTATTCTGCTTGGACCTTGAAAATTGTCCTAGAGATGGGAACACCTTGTTCAGGTTGCTGTGTGAACCATGTGTACACAGCATCATCTAATTCAGTATTGTTTACAGTCCATTTTATTTTTCCTTTCATCCCATTATCTGAATCAACATGATGTAGATAATCCCGAAGTTTCTGCTTATCCTTAAGCCAACCACTACATGTCGACTCAGCAATTGTTTAGTTCATTGCAAACGTTGGATCTCGATTCACCATTATGCACTCTATCTATGATGCACATCTTTTCAGTCTCTGAGTACTCCTTTCATTTACTTCCTTTGCTCTCATTGGTCACATTTACAAATGATTATGATACATTACTAATAATATATATTTTAGTGATGTTAAGTACATAAAAATGTGGAACCATTTTCGATTGGTCAAATAAAATGAATTTTGAGAAAGGTAATGACCTCAAGGACTTGTGCTGCTATTGGCATGCCTTTGAAAGTGATAAAACAACACAGGTATCTTTTAATTGAGTTTTTAAATGCAACAAACACTACCCCAAGTTGTTGATTAAAACAAAGCCAGCATGTAATTAGGTTCTCATAGATGTACTCATGGGTTTTGATGTGACCGTCCATTGACTCTTTTCATGTTTTCATAGAAGAGAATATGTTGCGAGATTATCGTGTTTACATTGAAGTAAAATTAACAGATTAGAATGTGAATTTCATATAGCAAGACATTTAATTGGTGATTTTTTTCTTTCTCTGTTGCCACCTGTTAGCATTTACCAGAATATTTTTTGGATTGCTGTTTTACCAAACTGTTTATTTACAGTGCATTGATAACTATTTCTCTATATAAAAAAACAAGCCTATGTAAAACAAGCATAATATGTGATATCTTATTAAAACATTCAAATTTCACAATATGGATTCTATCTTTACGAGCAATAATCACAATTTCCGATAACAAAATGAGCTACCATATTTCATGTATTTTTTTCGTACACTTTAAATTTTTGTACACATTCCAGTCAACAAAATATCATCTATTACAATGTTTTCTTAATTTTTTGTACATTTCACTTTGTATTTTTTGAAAAATTCATTAAATTATCAGACATAAAATTTCCACTAAGATTTGCAATTGCAAAAAAGATCAAAAATACCATATTCCATTTTGTTTTTTAAAAAATTAATGAGTAATAATTATTTTTTGTGTATGTAAATTTACATAAAAAATGATATGTATCAAGGTTCAATTTAAAAAATTTTGTTTGAAAAAAATTGGGAGTCATGCTTGACACTGCATTATAAGTGGAATTGCAAGTTATCCAGATGTGAGTTATCGAGGGAGTGATGTACCTGATCTTTATTCAGAGTAGAACGTGATTTGCAACCATTAAGCAAGTGATTAAAGTTTAAAAAACAACCAATTTACCTAATGAGATATGTCTAAGCTGACGTTGTTTATAAAGTCAATAATTTTGCAATTCAAGAATGAAGACACAAAGAATCAAACATACACATTGGGGAACAGAGGAGGTAACTGTAGGGGCAGGAAAGGACAGGACACACATCTATATTTTTCTAGTTGGAACACATTAAAGTACTAGGATCAAGTAATGTTTATGAAAGAGATATACCTGAGCTAATAAAGGGAGACTTCGAATTCTAACTCCAAGGTCATATGGATTTTGGGCCTTGTACTGTTCCACAAGATATTTCATGAAGTCCTCCATCTCCAGATTAGCATACCATTTCTGGGTCTTGGACAGGTATGCTCGAAAATGTTCAATCAAGTCTCCACTAGTAATCTCTGGAATTTCTGCCCGGTCAGGTGGAAATTTGAATTGTTGATAGACAACTGGAAATCTCTGAATAGGTCCAAGCTTCAGTGTCAAGAAATTTTCTCGGCTAGGCACAAATTCACGCAAGGATTCAACAAATTCATGCAATGTACAAACAGCATTTGTTTTTATAAAAGCAAAGACAAATGCATTAACTTTGCAAATTATTCTGTTATGTTCATAGACACATTGAAGCTGATCTATGTGACGTACACCAAGCTGATCTATATTCCTAACTTGATATCTCTGAAGTAGAAGTTTTTCAATTCTTTCAGAAGAAACAAATTCATTTGCCTCTGCAAGAAGGTCTATACATTCTTTGCAAACTCTTTCTATGTCCTCCTTAAATGGGTATCCTTGTCGTGGATAAAAAACTGGCACAACAGTAATCTCCTTTCTTTCAAATTCTCTCATACTGATTGGTTTTACATGCACTGGTGGGTAGTTAAAAACACACTCTCTTGCAAAGCTATTTAACATGGCATCCCAAGGTGTATTTGAATTCTGAAGTCCCTGACCTATCAATGTGTAACCTCCATGTGGCTGAAATGGTGCTTGACCAAAAGTGCCATGTGATTGAAATTGTGATTGGCCAAATGGGCTATGTGGCTTAAATGGTGCTTGGCCAAATGGGCCATGTGGTTGAAATAGTGTATGGCCAAATTGGCCACCTGAGCTACCTGGTATTCCCAACAATGAAGCCCCACTTGTCCTCTGACCTTTATGGAATCCACCTGAAGTATTTCCCATTTGAGGTATGCCAGGTCCATCTGAAGTCAGGTCAATAACACTGTCATCTGCACTCAGTGAAATGAAATCCTCATGAGGGATGGCTTTTGGTGTGCAACTTTGATTTACATCTGCTGGAGTTGACTGTGATGCAGGAGTACCCCATACCAAACCCTTCCCTTTTGATTTCATATAGGAGGGATTCAAGAACATACGCTGACTGTCTCTTTTCTTAAAGACAACATCTGACAGGAATCCCCACAACTTTTTCAGCTTACCCAACTTAAAGTTACTTGCTACTATTCTGTATCCATGCTTTTCAAGATACTTCTCTACAAGCTGCCCCTGCCTAATACCATTGGGATGACTTCTCAAGATATCAGCTATATTAGTTTTGAATATCTCAACAGGAAGATCTTTGGGCCATGAAATATTCTGGTTTACACTTGAAGGAAAAGGTATCAAATCTATACCACTGCCATCTTTTCCACCAACATCAGAATCATCAGAGTCATCTATTATGAGTGGTGATTGTTCTGTTTTATGGAGATCAGATGGAAAGACTGAAGCTGAATCACCAGATATGCCAGCCCTGATAGCAGTGTCCTTCTCAATTTCAATACTTGATTGGTTAGGTCCTACAGTATTATTGGACTCATCAGACAATGAGAGGTTAGCACCACCTGAAGACTGCTCTGTGCCTTGAACATGTTTATTTTTCAACTTCTCATAATTTGGTTTATAGTGAATTGTCATTCCTTTACCAAAAGTAATCTCAATTTCTATGTTAGAATCCTTCCAAATCTCAAACAGGTCTGCCATTTTTTTTACACCATAAAATTTCTTATTAATCTGATGCCCTCTCTTAGACATTCCATCCCATAAAGCTGACATGGTAAGGCCCTGTGGATGGCTCTTTAAGCAGTCTAGTATGTCCTTTCGTAAACCCTCACGTCGCACATCCGTTACCATGGCCTTCTGCGCTTTCTGACTCATCTTGCTATTTTCTGGAAAACACAAAACCCACACAATATTTCTCAAAAATAACTTCAAGACATGAGAATATTATAGTTAAAGAAACAATTTATTATTGTAGTTGTAGAAAGGAAGGAAAACAACTGAGTAAGCAACTTGCTCACATAAATATACCCCTGTCTTTTCCATCTATAACCTATTCAATATACAGTAGAGGAATGTAAAGTAATGAAAAAAAAGTGCATGAGTCTTCAAAGCATATTTCAAATACAATGACTAGTCAACATTCATATCTTCTGATCAAGACTGTACTATGTAGTTTAGTTTGATAGCAATCCATTGAAAACTACATAAGTAACTGCATTTCACACAATTCTGTTAAAATAACTATCTAGCCACAAGTTAGAAAGGACAATAACTCCTACAAAAATCATGGAAATAAAATATTGGTCAATATGAACATCTTTAGATGATGACCATAATATATACCTAGCTTCAGAGCAATCCATAAATAAGAATGGCAGCGATGGCACAAACTATGCCTACACAGTGTTTCATAGATCTCTATGTAGACACCAGTAGGGCATGGTTCACTCTAACGATTACTGACCAATGGGGCTCAATGTCCTAGACCTTCAGTCAAGGTCTTGAAATAAACTTACTGTGAAAAATCCATTTTTTTCTTAATAAACTTGACATCACTGTCACTTGGAGAAACTCCAGCATACCCAATTAATCAACAAAACTATTTTCTTCATTTTGACTTAACATGCTTACAAGATATGTGCAGTATAAAATTCTCTACAGTGGCCTTTGACTACCAATATGACATCAAGGACGAAAGATCAATCAGCTTGTCTTAGATAATGTCCAGATATAAACACAAGCTAAGTTTTGTTAAATCTGCAATTTTTGGAAACAAAAATAAAGGAACTTTAGTGGAATCTTACTGCTACAAATTTAAATAGTGTGATATTGACTCTGAAATTGTTTTACTAGTTTTACATATCTTAGTATTCTTTTTACCACTGAACTATCTTAACAGAAACATGGGCCAAACTCATTAGAAATTTTTTAAATGAAACAAATATCTGAATCTATTTACTAGTAAGCCATACAGGTCTATGAAACAAGTTTCAGGATAAGGGATTCCTGGAATACTTGTCAACTTTTCAAAGACAAGTTGCGTGTAGGTGTGTGGGTGTTACTTGGATTTTAAATGTAGCTTTAACAATATTTCAGTTATATTGCTATGAGAGTTTATCGTGATGTCTAGCAGTGGGGAACCATGCCGCAGACATGTAGCATCATGTCCCACCCAGTCACATTATCCTAACACCAGGCCGACCAGTCCTAACATTAACCTCTACATGATGAGCTCCTAGTGAGGCTGCTGTTAGTACCATTTGTATTAATTCTTTGGCATGACTTGTCCAGGGTTCGAACAAGCAACTTCCTGCATCCGAGGCAGACACTCTAACCAAAAGTCCACTGGAGCAGTCTTCCTATTTTGTTTGCAATTTATGATACATATAGTTTCATTTTAACAGTTGAAATCTACCATTACAAGTTACTATACATGTTGTAACTCTTATTCCAACAATTTGTATTTCATCTTATTTCCATTGGATCTGCTTGTAAGTCATGCAACACTGTTTATTTAATAAAATATTTATTCTATATTAGTTCTTTTGGGTAACATATACTGCGCATTTCTTCTTTTGATTTAATCATGGTATTTAAGTTTATATATAAGAATGTCAGGTGCAAGTTTCATTGGTGGGTATAGAGATGTCATTTTGCTTGTGGAGAAAAATATTCACAGTGATTATTCATTGGAATGAAACTAATTAGGGACAAATTAATTAATTTTTTTTTACAGAGGCGAAATATTTCTGAAATTTACGTGAATGATGTTTAAACTTAACACTACTTACAAAAAAAGCCTTCACAGCGTGATATTATTTCTTCACAACAATTCCAAGTGATAAATAAAACATGGCTTTGGAGGATTCATACAATATGTAGGATTTTTTCAGAAAAATAAAAATTGACAGATATAATGTAATAATTGGGATTTCTCTGCAAAAACTCAGGAGAAATTATGAGATCAGGAGATATGCATGAAATGACTCCCAAAATCAGGAGTTTTTTTCTCCCAGCATGAGAGTTGACAGGTATGGAGTCATAGAGTCTTCACTCATGGAACTCGGCCTATTTCTGAAAGTTCCTTGCATAACCTCAAGAGTCCCTAACTTTAAAAAGGACAAAAAGGAAGATGAAAATACATATGCTTGTTATTTTAATACATATACGGATTAAATTCTTAGCCAGTATAAAATCATAACAAAATGCCAATATAAAATCTACCAAAATGCCAGTTTAAATCATACTAAAAAGAAAATTTTTTTCAATATGTTGAGTAAAAACATAAACATTTTACCCCTATAAAAAAATCTGAAAACAAAAAGATAAACCTGAACAATAATATCATCAACAATTAGTTTCAACTCCAAAAATGTTCATTTAGACTGCTGAGTCATTTTTTCTGCAAGCAAAACAAGATCTCCATTGACATCAAAGGAACTTGAACAAGTGAAGGACGTGAATAAAATAAATGAATAAAAAATATACTATGCAGCATGTGTGCAAAAATCTAATTCGAAATTATTATGATAAAGAGTCAAGTGTGTTAAATGTCTAAGAAATTGGTCCAAAGAAATAAAGGTGTACATACTGTTGGCTCTATCATAAAGATAAAATTGATTTGTTGGTACTTTACAGTGCCTAAACAGCTTGATTCTGCAGATGTGAACTGTTGACCAGATGAATTCACACAAGCTTTAGGTACTTATACATCACCAAAGAAAATATAAGGGAAGGGGGGTGTCTTTTGTTGGTGTTAGTGTTATTTTCATGACAGGTCCATTTTCTAATGAAAAAAAAAATTTGAACAGATTTTGCATCACCAAAGAAAATGTAAGGGAAGGGGTGTGTCTTTTGTTGATGTTAGTGTTATTTTCATGACATGTCCATTTTCTAATGAAAAAAAAAATTTGAACAGATTTTGCATCACCAAAGAAAATGTAAGGGAAGGGGTGTATCTTTTGTTAATGTTAGTGTTATTTTCATGACAGGTCCATTTTCTGATGAAAAAAAATTTGAACAGATTTTGCTGACTTCTTTTATGAATCAAGGCACATTCCCATACTCATTAAAAAAGTGTCTAGTTATATTATAGTGCCCTAGTGTAAATCACATACATAAATAGCAGTTATTATTATTTTAGTATTGCCAAAATCATCCTGATTGATTACTTTCATCATCTATATACACAGTGTCACCAAAGTAATTTAAATATCATTAAAACAAATTGTCAAACCTGTTTATCTTGATTATGTCGGGGGTGTCAAAAAATTGTTGACATAACCTGGTCCTGAAATATCCGGGTTTTGTTGATAAAATCTACTGCAGAACAATGATTATGCATCTGAAGTACCAAAAATGAGGAGTTTTATTTCTAAAAACAAATGGCATTTCTAATGAACAATAAAAATAATAATTCAGTCATGCCTGGATGGAGAAAAAGACTGGAGACCTTTTAAATGAGATTAAGTAACAAGTCATACATTTTTACAATAAGATCCTGAACAAGGTCAGTGGTTTAAAGTTCTTTTTATTTCCCTGTGAATAGTCTCATCCCTTTGGTAGCCTCAGCAAGACAATGATTTTCTCAGACTATCCAAATCTAGGCCAATTAAAGTACATGTACAAGTAGGACAATACTTTTGTTGAAAGTGTTTTCTTTCGTTAGAGTTGACTTGTGGCTAGCAGCAAAATGTAACTGACCAATATTGTGCATAAAAATCAATATCTTTTTGACCATTAGAGGTTCCTTTACACCAGTATATGCTGGTTTTTACCAATAAATTTTGCTTCTGCACCGGAAAAGATGGAGCTGTCGGTATTTATGTACCAACAAACTGTAAAATGTTTCAAGTCTTTAACGCTAGCTGTCTCAGCATCAAGTTCTGTATGAAGCTAACTTGTTCCATTCATGCAATTAGAAGACAACTTATTCTATTCATACAGTTGTAGTCCCATATCCCTCCTGACCTTGATCAGTGACTGGCAAGAACACAGCACCAGAAGGAGAACTGGCTAATCTCTTTGATGGATTGCAAGACTTTGAAATTCAAGATGAAAACACAAATGAAAGCACACTTTTTCTGTTTCAAATTTTAATCCTATTAGTCGCCTTCTGCTTCTTTCAGTTTGTGTTGAAGACTACTATGTAATCATGGTACAGTGATCACCATTTTCATAAACTTTTTTTTATTATAACATTGATGCTTTTATTTACTCTTGTTTAAAACAAATTAATAATGGGGAATAGGGGCCTTAGTTTGGAGTTTTGTGAGTTTTTATAGATTATTGTGAGTCACCAGATCTACCCACGCTAAAGTTCAAGGTTTAAGCTTGCACCAAACATAAAAACACTTTAATTATTAACAAATTTGTTTTATATATATTGTGTAAAACAAATTAGGTATTTTTAGCTACATTTAATGATGTGAACCTGATAATTTTCTGAGTTATAGATAAGATCAAATTCATGATGCTGTGTGGGACAAACTATAATTGTCATGGTGTAGATAATGTCCATTTTGAACACAGATTATGTAAAGGTCAGAAAAGCATGCATTTAATTTCCTTACTGTAAAGTACTGTTTACATAATAATTTTATAAACTCTGAATGATAAACTATGCATTGATGAGACTGGTTGATTAGCATTTGTACCAGTAAAATTTGGTCTTGTACAGACGTTTTTCATCCTTGCCAGTATAAGGTACCAATAACAGCGGAAACACAGGATCATTTCTTGTAAAAATTTCTCTAAGATGGACATTAAAAGTTGCATTTCATCAAATTAAGCAGGTCCACCTTACTTTGGACTGAAACTTATGCCCAACATAATCGGGTTATCAACTTAACGGGTTGAAATAAGCAGGGGAAAATTAGCATAACAAAGGATTTTTCTGGACCAGACCAAAGTGCTCAACATGTATGGATTCTCGAGATAACCAAAGTTGAGATAAGTAGGTTTGTCTGAATGGGCACCTTTTAATTTGCCAGATAATTTCAAGTCCAAATTGTTACTAGTTTCTATCCTTCAGTAAATATGCGTTAGAGTCTAATAATCATTCTGAGCATGGCTCAGTATCTATTTTCATTTATACTAGGCTCTAATATTTGAATGTGATGACGTCATTAAGCATTATTTGCACTATCAGAACTTTAGCTACATATTTCTGTTCTGGAAATTGAAATAAAAAAAAACAAGTTAAACAATTTATCTTGTAAAATTACTTTCATGATGTTGTTTAGCCAGTGGTAGAAATGGGCTACTTCCTGGCATGGTTCATTTTCCAGAGTTTGTGACCATAATGGTGAATATAAAGGTTAATTCACCGGATTGGATTTATGCGATGGTCAACTGAAAGTGATGTGTTGGTACGTTACTGTTTTTTAAATGGATATGTGTAGTTTTTCAGTCTTCGTGCAATTCTGAAGGAATAAAAGACATGTGAGAAAAGTCTAATCGAGTGGAGGGTTGTGGTCACGCTTGCAATACTTGTGTTAATGTATAGGCCAAATACCGTAAGGTGATTTCATGTTGTCAAAAATTTCTTCCTGCGTTATTGATAAACTGCAGATATATGTTCCATTTTCTTGTGGTTTAGGGTACGTTTCATTATGTATGTATATATATATATATATATATATATATATATATATATATATATATATATATATATATATATATATAACGAATTATAAATATATACCAGACAGAACAGACTGTGCTATCCCTGGATTCTGTAGTAGAATCTTGATAATAGTGGGCAGAAATAATAGCTTAATACAAACAATACTATCATACAGGTTAGAGAAATTAAATTCGTACTCTACCGAGTTTCGAACCCAGGTCCGCGAGTAAATGGCACCCATCGCCTTGCCTGCACGCACCAACCCATATACCGTCACGACTAAGCACGCATCACCAAAAAATGATGGCACTGAATCGTTGTTATATAAGCGGTAGAGTACGAATTTAATTTCTCTAACCTGTATGATAGTATTGTTTGTATTAAGCTATTATTTCTGCCCACTATTATCAAGATTCTACTACAGAATCCAGGGATAGCACAGTCTGTTCTGTCTGGTATATATTTATAATTCGTTGTAAAACAAAACTCCTATATACCTTGATTTCTTTCAGAGGAATCTGGAACGACTGTGTGTATATATGAGAATTAATTACTAGGTCGTCATGCGAGTGTGTCTGCTGCGCACGAGCTTATATAACAACGATTCAGTGCCATCATTTTTTGGTGATGCGTGCTTAGTCGTGACGGTATATGGGTTGGTGCGTGCAGGCAAGGCGATGGGTGCCATTTACTCGCGGACCTGGGTTCGAAACTCGGTAGAGTACGAATTTAATTTCTCTAACCTGTATGATAGTATTGTTTGTATTAAGCTATTATTTCTGCCCACTATTATCAAGATTCTACTACAGAATCCAGGGATAGCACAGTCTGTTCTGTCTGGTATATATTTATAATTCGTTGTAAAACAAAACTCCTATATACCTTGATTTCTTTCAGAGGAATCTGGAACGACTGTGTGTATATATGAGAATTAATTACTAGGTCGTCATGCGAGTGTGTCTGCTGCGCACGAGCTTATATAACAACGATTCAGTGCCATCATTTTTTGGTGATGCGTGCTTAGTCGTGACGGTATATGGGTTGGTGCGTGCAGGCAAGGCGATGGGTGCCATTTACTCGCGGACCTGGGTTCGAAACTCGGTAGAGTACGAATTTAATTTCTCTAACCTGTATGATAGTATTGTTTGTATTAAGCTATATATATATATATATATATATATACATACATATGTGTGTGTGTGTGTGTGTTTGAGTTGTGTCCACTGACAAAATTCACAAATTTCGCAGCCCGTAACTTCAGTTTGGTGCAACGTAAAATAGTCAACAATGGCTTGATGGATAGAAAAATATCTCAGGAGTAAACAAGCTACAGAATATGATCGCATACCGTTAGAGACGAAAAAAGCAAAAGGAAATCTGGGGTCATGGGTGGAAGGAAGTGTTTAGAAGTTACATACTTTGCCTCTTATATAGTATGACAGAGAGGGTCCAATGTCAGAACGGATCATGGGGGTAATCTGCGATATTTTTTCACTCTGTATGTCTTTTTCCTTACGATTATTGTTTTGTTGGGTTTTGTTGTGTTTTATTTTAACATCAAGCTCGCGTCGAGTACAGGTGCATTTGCCATGTGCCAATGGCAATAGTCGCATGTTCTACTTTCGGTTTCTATACCCGACTGTCGACGTACTAATCGATTAAAATGTAAATTTCATATGTTATGCATACATAAAATACTATATTACCTGCTGTATGAAAAATAATAAACAATGCTGCCCATCATTTGCACAATATTTCAGCAAAGCAACGACCAATCGTGTGTATTTGTTAGAATGCCCGCCATATTGAAATTAGAGGTTGCAACAATATTGAATACCGGTTCATTGTTGCTAAAACGTAACGTAAAATTGCCAAAAACCGGATATCTGATCGAAAATTAAGGACACTAAAGAATCTTTTCAAATATCCATCAAATAGAACTTTTGCATAAGAATGATAAGTGCTAACACGAAGATGTGGTCAAAGGGTACAAAAAAAAGTGTTAGGTTGCTTCAATGGAAATAATAATAATAATAATAATAATAATAATAATAATAATAATAATAATAATAATAATAATAATAATAATAATAATAATAATAATAATAATAATAATAATAACAAATTTATTTAGGTAGAATCAGTAAATAATAAATACAGATGTTAAACAAACCTAAATATTATTTACCTAAGATGATCCATACAAGTTAGCAAAACTTTATTTCCGATGAATCCTAAGCGACCACGGTTTTTAGGCAGATAACCAGATTATTTTATTATTTACCTCAAGATAGGTGTCTCTTCAACAGAATATATAAAATAATGGATATAATTATTACTTTCTCTTCAAATGTAACAGTTTTCTATATAGAAAGAAGTAGAAAAAAAAACATTATTAAGATAGGTGTTCCCAAAGGACCCATTCCATGACCTCATTTATTTGTTATTATATAAGTAATGCATCCATGTCTATAAAGACGCTAAAGGATGTGGATGATACTAAATTTACTTTCTTGACATCCAAAATTAGTCTGAGCTTACAAATGTATATGTATAGTTGAATCTTCAACAAAACAAACAAGCAACACTTGTTGACGCTAAGCAATCTCTTAAACTCAATAAAGAAGTTCCAAAAGTCAGAACTGTACCTTTCTTGGTATTAAAAAAAATAAATAAATGTTCTGAGAACGAGAAAACAACTGGCAAATTATCTATTGCTATTATCAAGATATAAATTTTAAAGTAAATAACGATAACATTTAATTTGTGTAGAATATATTGAAATCTCTAGTTATTGAAAGACAAAACCTGCGAATTTGAAAAGAATACTATAATATTGATTTGGATTCTAAAAGAAGCATGGCCCAATCAATAATTCATATCCTGAACATAATAGAACGTTGAAATGAATTCAGATTAAACTCTGTCAATTTGATTTAGTAATGGAGAAAGCCTGCTTTAATTAAATTAATAAGCCGGTTCAATAATTCAGCAACCAATAGAAGCAACGAACAACGTCACTGCCTAACAATTCAATCAATAAACCCTTATTAATTGCGTTGTGATATTGGGAACAAAGTAGTTGATAATCAGTCTAGAAAATTAGTTGGGTTAAAAGTTCAGAAAGTGAATGACCACTTACAACTAAAAAGGTTATAGACAATGTATGATCTGAAAGGTCGTTCACTTAGGAAAATTACTGAGCATGCTCTCTCTCTCTCTCTCTCTCTCTCTCTCTCTCTCTCTCTCTCTCTCTCTCTCTCTCTCTCTCTCTCTCTCTCTCTCTCTCTCTCTCTCTCTCTCTCTCTCTCTCTCTCTCTCTCTCTCTGCCCAACAACAAACAAAACAATATGTAGATCAGTTAGTTCAGAGATTGAAAGTAGTTCAGGAAATGGCTAAAGCAAATACACTAGAAGCGCAACTCGGATTGTCCACCACTTTTATTATGATGAGAAAAGTCTCGTTGTTAATTGGATGTTTTCTATCACAACCTTCTTCTCATTTCTGGCTATGAGAAGGAATTTATCGATACTTTAAGAGAAACCTTGACTCTTGATCAGAGAGGAAGAGAGAGAGAAGAAGTTCAACTTTCTTAAAGATAAGGTGTCACACAAATAGTGTCAATACAACTACATCTTTTTGGTGGAGAAGCATGACTACGAGAAGGTACCAAGAATCTGTAAGAAATAGACACGACACTCTCTGAAGCCTGAAGTCGCACTTTATTGATATATAGAACTACATTCTAAAGATACAACATATAAATTTATTTATGTTGAACTACATACAATACATATTACAATACTAGTTCTTCCACAATCTACTACTTCATTTGTTTATTCGTTTTTCTGCATTTTTGAATACAAATGATTTAAATATTCAAATAGCCTAAAATTCAATGACTGTAATAAATGTATTTTATTCTATTTAATGTAAGATAACGACCTGGAAAAGATCTGTGAGTGTTATACTTATTATTTAAAGAATATATATTTACTCGCAATTAAATTATAACATGAAGCTGGTAATTATTTCCAACAAATACTAATGAACATCGAAGCTGTAAAATATTTCATTACATTATGATTGTGGAAGAAGGAAACTCTCAATTATATTACATTATAAATACAATGAACATCAATTCAGTAATATATCAAATCAGTAAAATATTTCATAGTAGAAAAAGAGAACTCACTATTACATTATATTGATAAAATAAAAATAATTCAGACGGATATTAGAACTTACTATAAAATCTTTAACTTTTAAGAGTTAGTATAAAGCATAATTTTCTTACCTGTAAGAAATAGACACAACACTCTCTGAAGTTTGACGTCTCACTGAGAATCATCAGCCCACAGCCCTTTTTTATATCTTGGAAGCTGGTGATTATCAGTATACCACGTTTTCATTCAAGGTCAGAGAGGTCTGTCTAATGAACTATGCCTATGTTCTTAAAAGTCACGCGTGTTCTTGCGTGATAGTCAATGACAGCTTTAACCTTTTATCAAGTTTAGGGGGAGGGGAGAGAATGAGAGAGAGAGAGAGAGGGTGTGCATGCTCAGTAATTTTCCTAAGTGAACGACCTTTCAGATCATACATTGTCTATAACCATTTTAGTTGTAAGTGGTCATTCACTTTCTGAACTTTTAACCCAACTAATTTTCTAGACTGATTATCAACTACTTTGTTCCCAGTATCACAACGCAATTAATAATGGCTTATTGATTGAATTATTAAGCAGTAACGTTGTTCGTTGCTTCTATTGGTTGCTGAACTATTGAACCGGCTTATTAATTTAATTAAAGCAGTATTTCTCCATTACTAAATCAAATTGACAGAGTTTAATCTGAATTCATTTCAACGTTCTATTATGTTCAGGATATGAATTATTGATTGGGCCATGCTTCTTTTAGAATCCAAATCAATATTATAGTATTCTTTTCAAATTCGCAGGTTTTGTCTTTCAATAACTAGAGATTTCAATATATTCTACACAAATTAAATGTTATCGTTTCTTTCCTTTAAAATTGATATATTGATACTATTATGAAATATGATTTATATTTCATTCGAATCCATACGCGGAAAATAAGTATAACCCTAATGTTAAATGTGGCGATTGGTGCCACAAAGAGAAATCATACGTTGAAACTATTGGAAAACTGTTAAATTTTAACATTATGATTCACGTTGTGCTCCATCAATTTATTTCGTTATATGTTGTTTATATATTGAAATATTATGGATCACAACGGGAATGGCTATGCTAAAATTTGTATATACTATCGAACACAAAATACACCTTACAATCCAGAACCAGCTCTTTGATGTTCTATGCGATACCTTCCCCAATATCCAGCAAAAAAGGTTGGCTTTTTATAGACAGAGTATACTTACATAACAAATATATTATTACACTAGAAGACAAAGGAAGGAGTACTAATAAACATACTATAAAAAAACACAAATATACTTAATCACACGAGCAAAGACGTAAAAGGTTTTAAGTTTTTCGTTTTGAACATGGATGCAGACTGTTGTTATTAGTATTTCAAGTTTGAATATGATCATGACATCAGTAACTGTTTTTGCTTTGGGTTGTTGTTGTTATTGGGGTTGAGGGTTTTGTTGTTGTTTTTTCTAAAAAAAAAACCTTTTTATCTGTAAGCAGACAAAAACTTACCATTTGGGCGAACTAGGGGTCGCCTAAATGGTTGGGTTGTATGTGGCGTCAAATTACATGTTAGTGATTTTTTTTCTGTATGGGGGCGCCAAAGTCAAAATTAGCCTTTGTTGCCAAAAACACTTAGACCCCGCCCCGTCAATGAGAACGTCAGTGTCTGATCCGGCTAATTTTTGCTCTAAACTGGCTGCAAGACATGCTGGAGTTCTGAGATTTAAGCTGGTCCATATTCTCTTGCAAGCTAAATTCATATATGGCAGTCAGGGAACAGTCGTCAGCAAACAGAGATCATAAACAGTGACTTCTTGTAGCTTCGCCTCTGCCTGAATTTTTCGTCATTCTGGTATCGGACACAGCACTGGTTGTTATCATATATATGGCAGTCAGGGAACAGTCGTCAGCAAACAGAGATCATAAACAGTGACTTCTTGTAGCTTCGCCTCTGCCTGAATTTTTCGTCATTCTGGTATCGGACACAGCACTGGTTGTTAAATCATTTTGTAAGTAACGGTTGCAGGTTCTGTCGAATTGCCTCTTCAGATTATAACCTGATCGTACATGTGGTTTTATTTTTACAGCGCTTCTACGACTCATGGAAGTCTTCTTTCCAACACGTGAAATCGCATTGCGATCAGAGAACCTCATTAACATTTCAGCGCGTACTGATGTCTAAATAGTTGTTTCTTAAGGGAACGATAAAATCGATCTACAATAACTTGGTCGCAATGTATAATAATATGCCCAACATGAACCCACACATTATATTTTGTTAATATAGGAACGGCTCCCCAAAAATATTAACCTGGATCCATTTGAAACAGCAATGATCGTGTTAGCGGTCCTTGCGCGTAAATACGTATAAGCGAATATGCACCACTTGCTTATTTTAGGTGCCAACGGCTCCACTTCTTTTTATCTGTTAGTTACACCTATAATGGTTAATCCTTACTTGTATCTGAAACATCGTATCCGATCATGTGGAAAAAACAAAAGATCAGACTGATTAACTCGTTAGGTGTTTTCACATCAACCCAACCATGGGAATTGTTTTTTGGCTCAAGTTAGTAACTCTGCCACAATGAGTGTTTATACAACCATGCACTAGCAACTCCATGGGGGACTTTACTTTTTATTTTAACGACAGGTTCACTTTTCCAATAATAACCAAGATCGCGAATAGGTTCGTCATATTAATGTGTTCCTTCCAATTAGAATCTGAACTTTGTAACGTTGTCCATCTTGGTAAAGTGTGATGGTTAATTTGATTTGGCTGTCGTTATCTAGAGGATGACCTCCTTGCCGGTGTGCGTAGATAGAAAGAACATCGACAGAGAACTGAGCAGGACTGTTGAGAAGAAATAATACAATACGAGCCCCTTTTGAATAAGAGAATAACAATTGAATCAATAACAAAAAAAAACCTAATCGTGTCAATTCCAATTCAAACAAATCAAATTTACGTTAACAGAATTTTTATTATGGATTCATTTCATCATGTAACGATGGTGAAAAGAGCACAAAGTCCACGTCTCATTTTCATCACCTAGCGGTATATACAATTTACTCCATAGTGTTTCCGGGTAGCTTTCCTAACGCTGGTGATTTTTTGTTTCAAACCCGGGGTTTCTTACGAACATCAACTTCTTTGATCCATACAGAACACAATTTACAGAGAGTGCGGCTCTATCATTAAGTGTTTAAAACCGCGTTGGATTTGTATTGCAGGCATTATGAAGGAATGGTTGTGCTACACAACAACTGATGTTTTACATGGCATCACAAAAAGAAAATTCAGCATCATTTACTTCTCTGCAATGGCCAGACCACCAAAGCACAGGAGCATGTTTCCAAACTCAACGCGTTAATAAACGTTCTGATCAGATCCGGAAAACCTAACTTTTGTTGAATCTCGTCATGAGATGGTTGACGTGGGATCGTCTATATGTGATTGCACCGACGGCGGATATTATGATGTACTCAATGATTTTACAATAGCACTTTAGTCGTCAGAAAACTTCGTAATCGTCCATCATCGATCTCTTTTCTACCATTGATGAAAATCCTACCATTGACAATCTTGTCTGGAGGGCGAATAGTCTTGTCATGCTTGAGCCCAAAATAACCCGACTAGAATCTTTTCCCTAATTCAACACAACACAGAAGTGATCTATGTAACACTACACACATGCCCAAAGTTATCTTGTACAACTGAATCATACTAATAAGATTTTGTGTCATTGACACGCTCGCAAGCATTTATTGGACATAGCGTGACGCCGACCACTCGTGGGATGGGTGTTTGAATGTGTTTGCGGAGGTTTGCCAGGACCCACTTAGTTTCCTCACGATCGACTTGACTACAGCCTTCTGGAAAAAGTATCGCGCTGGTCCGGACACGAAAGTATCCAACGCTACCCTTTAATGAATATGATAAATATAATGTCAAAATTTGCCAGTGATATCATAACAGCGTATGGGAGCGGCGCCTTGAAGCTGACTGTGAAAACAGAAAAATGATTTGCAGTAATGAACAGACTTTGGTCGATTGTAACATTTTATGTGCTCGTGGTACGATTTTTGTCTAAATTAATGTCCTTTAATTTACTGTTGGTTAATGTCGATGGTTATTGTAAGAAATAGAGAAATAGTTATGCTAATGTATATTTTGGCATCCAATTGTGATGTGAGAGGCAGTGGTAATAAGTTCGAGGTGCTGAGCGAAGATGCATCGCTTGAAAGTTGGGTACCTTAGCATCAGTGATAAATATAATGTATAATGTATAAATATAATGTATAATGTATAATATATATATATTCTTTTATATTCTTTTAGCACTGATGCTAAAATTGAGACGGTACTTTAGAGCATAGGTTCATAAACCTTTCGTGTAAATTAAACGTGTAAATAACTAACACTATGAAATGTGTTGATTTATATACAGATCACGTAATTTCAAATATCCTGACTATAATATGATTTGTTGTAGAGCTGCACGAATCTAGAGGCTGGTTTACAGTACGAATGTAATAATCTGAATGCAATCGCATACCCCATTTAGTGGGTACTACATGAGTAAAAGAGCTTGTAGTAATGTACGGTATTAACTTTCTGCTCAACTCTTGGCTCTCACTCAGTTGTAACCCTATATGCCTTATGATAAGAGTAGTTGTTATTGTTGTTATATGGTTAAACGCTATTTTTCAGCACACGATAGGCTATACATGGCGGCCAGTATTAATGGTGGAGGAAGAACCATGGAAAACCCCGGGAAGAACCACCGACCAACGAGAAGCTACTGGCAGGCTTTCTCACTTCGTTACATTAGCCGAGTCAGGACTCGAACTCACGCAGAAGTGAGATGGCAGTGATCCGTAACGGACAGCGCTTTAGACCACTTGGCCACTTATGATACGATTAGGAGGAAGAACCATGGAAAACCCCGGGAAGAACCACCGACCCACGAGAAGCTACTGGCAGGCTTTCTCACTTAGTTACGTTAGCCGAGTCAGGACTCGAACTCACGCAGAGGTGAGATGGCAGTGATCCGTAACGGACAGCGCTTGAGACCACTTGGCCACTTATGATACGATTAGTGTGAGAAAGTTGTGTGCGTGTGTCTTCACTGTTTTAAATCAGTATATTCTAACCATGGTGTGAGAAGTGAAATTTTTTTTAGTATAAGTTGGATTTATATCATTAAGAATAATATCTCCATATCCATACTGAAATTTGGATGCACTAGTTAATGTGTTAATTGTGACATCATGGAAAAACTCAATAAGCCACCTGAAAAGGACTTTATTTAATACCAGCTAGTTGTATTCTAACCGTTAAAGTAGTTAGACCGAACTATGTTTTGTACTATTTAGCAAACAAAACAAAGCTTAGTGAAATTCATAGATTGGTCATTGACGCAGAATTTAAAATAACTTGGGTATGATTTTGACTATTGTTTGACTACGCCTTTACTTGTTTTGGTTATTGGTGAGAATGTTATGATCGCTTATGTAAATACTCGTATTCCACATATTATGGGTACAGGATAAAAATTAATAAATAAAAAACAGTCGTGAATTTGTAACGGTCTATATAGATCTTATACCTGACAATTCGTCTGAAATCTATATGCGAGACTTAATTTTTATATATATATAAACATTCTGAAACCAGTGCGGTTAGTGAGAGATGAGGATGGTATAAGGAAGCATGCAATACAAAATATAATTACGTCCATTGTACTAGTTGTTTGTTCGATGTCATAGTTTAACCATATTAATTGATGATTCCAAAAAGTCCCTTAATTTCACCTAAATTTTGTGGAAGCACAATACTCTCTGTAAGGTGCCAAAGCTTTAACCGTTGGGGAAAATAGAAGAAAAATTACCTTTTGTTAAAAATCACTTTACAAAGAAAATATTGTCATTTCACTTTACTTGAAGCGAAAGGGGTAATTTTTTTTTTTTATCTCTATTCTTCTTCTTCGTCTTCTTCTTCTTCTTTGTACATTGTTAATAAAGGGAAAATACTCTTGAATTGGAAGTTTGTCAGTGGTTCTAGCTGTGGACTTCCGGTTCTTGTTACGGATGTGCACTGCAAGACACTGTTGATCAACAAGCTGAAGGACTGAAGGGGTGTGTTCACATTTTAGGGCTCTAATGTATTGTTTTAACTCTTTTTGAACTACAGCAAATGTATGCTCATAAATGCAAGCGTTTAGCTTGATTCGGAAAAAAAAGAATTTGTAAAAAACTGATCTGAATTAGATTTTACAATAACTGCAGGAATAAGGAAAAGGACGAGAGACCGAGTGATTGTTGCAGTATTGACCTTGTCTAAGTAAGAGCCTAGCAAAGAGAAATTTGGTTTTGTCTTATAATTCATGTTTTCTTTGCCCCGTTTAAGGAGAAAGTAAAGCGTTTGATCTGGATATGATTCACGTGACCAGCGATGCTATACGGACCTACCAGTAGTCGCGTTAAAAATAAACTCGATCAATTTGCGCTTGTGACTTATACACGCCTCAAATACCTGTCTTTGAGTGATAAATCATGAATGATTAATACTATTTCAGATGCCTTTGTATATCTTAAGACATTGGGCGATTTTTTAACATAAAATTTTAACCTATTTGTGTCTGTGGGAATTCGGACACTGATAATCAAAACTTCATTTGTTGTGATTCATATACATTTTTAATGCAGCCATCATTGATCGATTACATAAACTTAATTTTGATTCAATGAATCATCTGCTGATCAGTCGCGGTACACTTTGCAAACAAGGCCTATTTTGTGAGCAAAATGGTGGTACCTATTTGATGAATGCAGTATTGCACATTGTCCTTGTCCATATACAAGGCCCAGAACAATTCCATAAATGTTTAAAATAATAAATAAAACTCCTGAGGACAATGATATGCAGGTTGGTTTAATATATCTACTGGAAATAATGCATAGTACTAAACATAATGAAACTTATGCTGATTGCATATTGATGTACTTTGTTATGGTCTGAGTTGTGATATGTTTGCTATAACTGGGTGCTTTATAGTTGCAGTTTTGTTGTAGCTACTTTTCCATAATAGATGGTGATGTCAACATGTTGGAAGAGGGGGTCCTCATAATTTTTTTTTTATGCTGATATGTTTTGTGGATCTTAAATCACAATGGAGCTGACATGATTTAAAGTTTGGCTGCCATGGTAGCCATGTAACATTTTTGATATGACTATTCCTCCTGAATTTTGGATCATATCAACCTGAATTTTCATTTTAAAGTCTTGTTATGAGGTCTAGCTGGTCCAGAATAGTAATGCATCCTGCATTTTCATGGCCATAGTGTCCATCATGATGGAGTTTTCTCTAAACCTGTCTTGATCTACATTTATGTAATATGTTATGCCAAAGTGACCACTCAGAATTGGAAAAAACTCACAATAGTAGCTAATTCTTCAAACAGATAACAGACATTAAATAACAAACCTTGATTTTCTTTCTTGCAGTGTGTAGTTCATATATTAAGATGATGCAGATCTACACCCTTTCCCAACTGTCTTAAAACATATTACAAAAGTCTTACTGGTGCTACTTTTTTGAATTGTTGTTTGAATCCTCTTATCACTTAAACATTACAGCAGTATATAGCTGGTTCTGAAATAAAGTGTCTGACTTCAGCATGACACTATAGTGGCACACATTGAATTTTGTTGCATTCTAATTAAAAAATTGCTAGTCAGCTCTCTGACACTGATTTTAAGGTCTATGGTCATAACTCATATTTATACTAACCTTGTAAATAGATAACACAAATATCGTGAATAAATTTTTATTAGACCCAATTTATGGATACAATATATTCCCTAATTAATGCCCCGAAGGGCATTACATTTACCAAATGGGGGCAGGGGGCATTTATTATAACACTGTAATGAAAGCTAAAGTTGTTCTTTTGTTGTACTCTTATAATGACCATATGTACATCAGGGGGTCTTTCTGCCACAGAATTTAGTCATTGTAAATATAAGCTCAGTTAAAATGATCAGTTGATCAACACATTTTCTGATTGAGCAACTGGTTGAAGTAGTACTGGAAAATCTTTGAACTTGCTGCCCAGCTATTGAATCATGTTTTAACATGTGTGCATGTGACTATAGTATATACATTGTAATTGGGATCAACTGAGACTGCAGGTATATTCAGTCTTTCCAGCACCCCTAGTTTTTCCTACTTTTCTGGTAGCTATCTTGAAAATCTTGTTATTGTTATTTCTCTTAAATGGATGGTCATATTGATGTGGAGTTTCCAATGAAAAGCTTCTTGTGATGCCTAGTTACACCTAAAAAAAATTGACCACCATACTCAACCATTTTGAAAATGTAGTTTTCCTTAATGGATAGTCATGGTCTGCTGAATCAACACCAGAACATGTGCTTATACAAAAAGGTTATATACCATTTTTCACTTTTGTCTATTCACATTAAATGAATCGAATGAGAAATCAACTGTGATGGGTAATTTGAAATGATCTTACCTGTTGTATATAGATGCTTGCTTTTGAAGAACATGTGACAGTCACATGCCAAATCCACTGACACTTAAGTTAAGTCACTTTACCAACAAAAAAAAATCTTTTAGATGAGTGATGAAGTGAAAGTAGCATCTGGTTAGTTGGTTATGATGGAACATCTGGATGTAATTATGAAATTCAAGATTGTGACAGGTGGTTGGGTTGTCTTATTGTTGATTTGCAAGTTCTGAAACAAATAGGCGAATGTGGATATGTGAGAAAGCTTGCCAGTAGCTTCTTGTGGGTCAGTGGTTCTTTCCGCGGATTTCCTGGTTTCTTCCTCTACCATTAATACTGGCTGCCATGTATCTTGCCTATCGTGTGCTGAAAAATGGCATTAAGCCCCACAACAACAACAACAACAAATAATTTGATCAAGAAATGTTCTGCAGTCATAGCTGAAAGAACCCTTCATCCAAGCTTAAATTTGGGGCCACAAAAAAATACCAGTAAGCATCTAAAACATACAATGATGTAGACAGATTTGTCTGCATCAATTGCATGATTTAATGAATATGTGAGATCATATACAAAACAATCTATCAGCTTCATTACATATTTGGGGGTTGATTTATTGAACTAGGATGAGAGTGTCAACATGGGTTTTCACTAAAACTCTTCTTCTGGAATTTAGCTGGTCCTAAATCAAAATGATGCCCCTTAGGCATTCATTATGGCTGCTATATTGGCCATCTTAGTGAAGTTGTTTCTGCTGCTTTTTCATTATGGATGGTTATATTGACATTGAGCTTTACTGAGAGACTTTATATGATTTCTAGTTGGACCTAATGCAAATGGTACAGATCTGACATTCAACATGACCATCATAAAAATCTTATTTCTACATCTCCTGAACAGAGATGGTCATATTGGCATTTGGTTTTCATGATAAGACGTATGATATCTAGTTTGCTCAAATTGAAATGATGCCACATAAACATCCAGTATGGCTGCTACAGTGGCCATGTTGAAAATATTGTTTCTGAATAGATTGTCATACTAACATGGAGTTTTCAATGAAAGACTTTTAATGTTTATTTAGAACAAGATGATAATGGTTCCAATCTGAATTCCATTATTTCTGCCATAGTGGCCATCTAATTGCTAATCATCATTGGATGTTTGTATTGATATAGTGCTATAAGTCTGTACTCTTAAAATAAGTAACAGAAAAGAGTGAAAGACGACAAGATTTGTAAAATTTAACAAAATAATTTATTTAACTAGAATACAAAGTGAAAATGAAAAAAAAAGATCTTACATTGTTGCAAATTAAATCCCAAAAAAATCCAGCAATTACAGACAAAAGTCCTAGCAACTTAAAGTCCAGAATAAAATTTAGTAGAAATCCCAAAGAAATCCCAAAACTGAAGGCAATGATGTGTCTGTTATATCTTCAATAATGTTGATGTGTCAACAGTCTTTTGTTGAATCACACTAATGTAATTCCAAGTTTAAATTCAGTATAAGTTCCAGTGAATTTCCTTATCCAAGAATTTATCAGAGCACTTTTGTATTTCCTGAGAAAATAATCACTTGAATTCAATAATCTGAAGAAAAAAATTCATCTCAACTGGACACAACATAATACAGCTTGAATTTGCTATACATGTATATTAAAGCATGAATGACCAAGTTCTCACAATTACAAGATTATGCAGTTCTCAACTTGACCTCAGGTCACAATTATCATTTTCTAATAAAATCCATTACCTAATGGAAAATAACCTTCTAGAATGATCATGATGTTTACAAAATGTAAACCATAACCTGGATTACACTCAGGAAATTCCAAAGCATAGACCCAATAAACATATTTACTTCTGGTAATAATGATCCTGATATTAAGCCCATACACAGAGAAAATAATTTAGCTATGTATTAGTTGTTTACACAAAATATATAAAAATTTAAAAACAAAAAAACAAATTAAATATACAAGTTTAAAATGGTGTTCCATACCCATCAAATATGGTGACTGTGATGGCCATCTTGAAAATCGTTTCATTACACCTAAATGAATATTTATATTAAAGTAAGGTTTTCATTAAAAACCTTTGAAGTTGCCTTGTTGACCTAATAGAACAGGAGTTTTTCTGATATCCAGTGTGGATGCCATGGCATCCTTCTTGAAAATCTTTTTGTCATTTCTTGAAGAGGTGGTCATATTGACAGGGGGTTGTCAGTAATGACTCCTTATGTTATCTAGTTTGCTGTAAATGAAAATGGTGCCCATTAATATTGCAGCCATGATGTCCATCTTGTAAATCTTGTTGTTATTAGTCTTGCTGAATGGATGGTATTATTTACATTTAGTTTTCATAAAACTAATTCTTTATTCCTATCTGGTAATAAATGAAAAATGCTTCATTTTAGATATGGAAACCATTTTGGCCATCTTGAAAATCATGTTTTATGCCTCATTCTAAACTGATGGTTGTCTTAACAATGGATTTTCACATGAAGAATCCATATGTTGTCTGGTTGGTACTGAATGAAAATGGTACCATCATTATGGCCATCTGGAAAATCCTACTGATTCTGTTCCTTCTGAAATAGACAACATAGTATTTTCACTACAAAAATTTCTTACAATGTCTGTTTAGTCATGTGCAAATTGTAGATAGTTCTACTGAAAATTGTGTCCAGCATTTGACTTCAGCCATCTTGAAAATCTTACTATTACTACTACACTTACATCAGGTATAGTGGCATTGACATAAAAGACATCTTGCATTACCATATGTGCTGGCCTATAAGTTGATGCAAAGTACATGTATATGTCAAATTTGCTAATTTTGTAAAATATCCATCCATTATCCATGCACAAGTTGATGCAGAGTATAAGATGAGGCCATATCAATGCCTCAGCTTTTGTCTTTATCACTACAGTTCATTCTACAGAGCAGCACAAATTTTATCCTATCTGCAACACATTTTGTTTCAGATCTGCTTTAGTAAATCTAGCTAAAGTACCAAATTTGTTTTACATGGAGTATTTTAACGTACTTTTACTACATTTAATGATGTTGTTCTTAAAATTACTGAGTTCAGGATCAGATAAAATTTGCAATGCTGTGTGGAATGAAACTATAGTAACTTTCTTTTCCTTGAATATTAATGGTATTGCTGTATGCTATTTCAGATTATTGCACCAGTGATGCTAAAATGCTTTTTCCATTTTTAAAGAGAGCAAAAGAGGCATATTTATTCCATAGCATTTTGCTTGTTGCACCTCATGATCAAAATAAATTATACCCCAATATAAGAAAGTGATTTCAGTCCTTCATGCTACTATTTTGTACCTTGCTGCACCTGCTTAGCTAGAGCTTTTCTCAAAGATAGAAAATAGTAATAAATTCCGTAATAAATGGAAATTTTTTAAATACATATCATACTCCTTCAGTTTCAAAGTTTAAATATTATCAATATTTATATCCATATAGACCCTGTTTATGTTGAATCCCAAAAATTACTGTTTATAATGCTATGTAATTTTCTTTGCAACTTCTCCATTTCCAACAAATAAGTATCCTTTATATGTAAGTTCATGTACACATCTGTAGTTATTTAGCATTTGGTTTTGACTGTTGCTCATGCTAGTTGGTAATAAAAATTTCTCTGGTTGAGAAATTTGCAAGAGTAAGTACCTGGCATTCCATGGTATATGTAATATGTAATCAAATTTAAAGTAATATTAAGTATTTTATAGGCAGGCATTTATGGTACCAGTAATTGGTCTTGAATAAAAATTGCAGTGATGTGACCACCAGCATATCCACACTTTTGTGAAGTACTTTAGAAAACCAGATATATTGGGTCAAGTCAAAGGACATTTCTTGCATTCTATACTTCCTTCATGGTCTATGTTGTTTGCTCTTGGACTTGACATACAATCAAACATATGCAAAAATTATATAATATTAAACAAAAATTCAATCTTTTTTGTTTCTTTTCAGGTTAAGACTCCACAGATATATTTCTCTGTAATATGGGCTAGGAAAGTATACCATGGAGATGGCCACAGAGTCAGAAGTTACAGGTCAGGTAACATGTTTGTGTGTTGCCATGGAAGTGTGAATCGAGGCATTATTAGGTGTTTATTCTAGTCTAGTTTCAGTCATATATCTAAATCATTAACTGATTCAAGGATTTTGGGTTAGTAAAACATTCATGTGACAAAGGAATGATAATCACAGTGTTTAGATATTTAGTTTCAAATTTGAGCTGTTGGTAAAAAAGATGGAAAATAACAGTATTTGAATATCAGTTGTACATGCAGGCCAGTGACTCACATTTTTCATATGTAGCTAGTATTATGGAATGAAAATTTTGAAGGTCCTTTACTCAACAGTTGATTGAATAAATTCTAGCAATGGATAAGAAAAAGGATGTACAGGATTCTGATACCACAAGAAACAAGGGTGTTGGCGTATCAGAAAATGATGTGGAGTCAAAACCGACTGCAGAGACAGCTCTACATCAGTGCTTGGAGAAGTTGTCAAGGTTTGGAAATGCTTGGAAGACTTTACAAGATACTGGGAGCGATCTCATTAAATCCCTCGGTAACCAATTTAAAGTTAGCAGCAATAATGACAAGTTTGGGACAGAGATGTGTCAGTTGCTTCAGGATGTTGCTGATGATTCGGACATGAAAGAGAAGTTTTGGGGAAAGCTGAAGGAAATTAACAGTCTTCTCCAAAGTCTGCAGAAAGGGTCTGGACAACCGGATAAACAAGGAGAGTTTGCCGGTGTTGGTGATAGTAAAAACCTTGGAGATTTTCAGGTATAAAATAATTATCTGTCTATCCATCACTTTCTCTATACACAATGCAACTTTACACTATCAGCCATCCAAAAGAATAGAACAGTTTTGGCTGTTTTTATATATTGTTTTTGTGATTCAGATCTTAAATGTGTAAGTGGGAAAATGCCATTTTTCAGAAGAGGATAATTAATAAGCTATATGTCATTATTTTAGTTCCAGAACATTTTTTGCATATTAGTAAATTAGGATATTTACAACATAACTTTTCCAAAAATAATCAATTGCAATACACTCACTGCCTTTCCATGTTGCTGTTTATGTATAGTGAAATTCTGTTGATCTCGACACTTGTTCCATCCCTCATATATGAATAAACCAAGAAGCCAAAATTTATTACATGAGAAACCTGTTTCCACACAACTGTCATGTAGATAGATACATCCTGGTAACTTGACTCCTAAAATTTACATTTAGGCTACACTGTAAATGATATTTCACTGATTAATTCCCCTTGATAATGCCAAGTAAGGGTATGGCAGTTTCATTGTTCTATGTTTTAAATAAGGGCTTAGACCACAAGGGTAGGGAAAGATCCAGGTTGTATTGGTGAAATGTCTGTTATTTTCATTCATATATAGTTTCAACCTAATTGGATTTGCTTTCATGAGCTGTAATGTCAACTGTCAAAAAAGTAACATTAGGACCACTTGGGCTCCATGTTGTGCCTCACTATGACAGTAATAGAAGCATGTAATATTACCCTTTTATGTTTGTTAATTGATTCATACATTTGTCCATTCCTCACACCTTAATTAAGTTTTGTGTTCAGATAATCTTGGCACTTTGGTGCAGTATCATTGTGCCATGAACACATTTCTAGTTTATGGATTGAACTGATTTTGTTTTATGTTTTCATTTCTAGGTCATTTTCAGATGTATCTTGTTGTTACTAAAGATGGAGGCTGATTATCATCAAATATGCTCAAAGTCATTGTGGTCTCTTGTAGAGACACTGGCATTAGTATGCGAAAAACATGGCAACATAGACATTATCAAGCAGATGAAAAGCTTGGAGCTTAATTTTTCTCCTCACCAGTCTCCAACAAGAAACGTTGCAACCAAGGGATCTTTAAACTCCTTGTCAGGTTCTCCAAAACTGGCATCAAAACATGGCAATTTTAAAACAACATTATTCTCATTTTTTGATCGAAAAAGCTCACCTTCTCAAGAAAGCCGCAGCTCATTCTATGTTGACCTTCCACCTCAGGGTGATAACCAGGAAATTCTCAATGATCAAAATATGCAAGAAAGTAAGACTGATGGTGTTTTGATACAGTTGGGGCTGGACCCTGACACAAACTTAGATCATTTGTCCCCCGTAACCATCATGAGTATGCCAGAAGTGAAAGTAACAGCACCTTTAGCAGCAGAGAGTGATGGAATAGGAAAACAGAAAGAAGGTATATTTTCTGTTAATATAAGCCTTAAAAATTGATGTGAATGTTCAGTTGTCATTAGCAAATTTGTTTCAGATTTTTAATTGACTATTGAATTCTGTACATTCCTTCCTTGGTATCATGGGTAAATGACCAGACTATATTATTTTTTTTTCTTCAGTATAATAAATTGTATTGAAAAAAAAGTCTGCATATTTCATGCCAGTCTTAATGTATAGTACACAATATGGAAATTCATCTAATAAGTAGACTTCTGGTTTCAAATGTCCATATTGGAAATTAACATCTTAATATTTTATTGCCTATGGGCAATAAGATTTTTGAGTGCCTGTAATGTACCATGTGTAGATAATGCAGACTGGCAAGATAGTGCATGCTTATTTTAAAATTTAAAAATCCATCTCAAACATTGCATTTTTATTCTGATGGTCAATATCAGCCACTGTCAAATTTTTTTTAATTGAGACAGATTTTTTTAACTCTCATGCTTGGTAGTTTACACAAAACTATCAAGACTTGATCCCTACAGTGTGGAGTAAATGTGGACATGCAGTCAGGTTTGGTTGTTTCCTGTTTTCTAGTTACATCCACCTTGGGATTAAAATGAAGATCTAATGGACTTTTCTATGAGGTCATGTTCAATTCTGTAATCAAATTACAACTTTTCATTTATTATATGCAAGCACTTCATTCAAAGCAAATCATTTTTAACAATAACTCGCTAACAGAAAAATGCAATGCTATTCTAATGGAATTCCAATGGTTATCAGAAGATGAACCTTTTTTACTGGTATATGTCAGATCTATATAAATAGATCAATTTTAATCAGATTGAATTATCTCCAAGACTGTCTTAGGTCAAAAAGTGAAGCACAAAGAGTTACAGGTCAAAGTCATTACAAAATATGGTATAATTAATAAAAGCTAAAAGAAGCTTTAGGCATAAATGTTTATATTCTGTTAAATTATGAACAACAGATAAGTCAAAAGGTTAGCATTTTTAGCTATCTCTCAGAAGTGAAGGTAATCCATTGTACTACACCTGGCATTAGTGTTGCCATCCATTAAGATGTCCATCTTCACTGAATCTCAACCATTCTTTCTTCATAGGTTATAGGCAGCAGTTTGCATCGTGTTTCATAGCACATACTCCCCGGTGAGCTGGGTGAGGGGATGAACTTTGTACTTGTACATCAATTGTACATTCTTGGCTAAGTTTTTGTGTTCAGTTAAGGTTTCTTTGCACGCTGTATAAATATTATATCTTGAACAATAAGATTTGGTGAGGGATGTGACATGATGAGTACTAAAACCTTCATAACAAAAGTAGATCACTGTGAACTATATTTCACACTTTTGTGGTTTCAGTTTATTTTTCAAGCTTTGTTTATACTAGAATCATCAAACTTACTATTTGATTGTATATATCTTTGTATTTACCACACCCATACCGGAAAAGAAAGCCACTGTGAGATACATTTCATTTTTTACTGGCATTGGTTACATTTGTGCATTTAGCTTATGACCAAATAGTTTTTTTGCATACTACAGTAGTCCCCCTCTTATATGGCCAGCCATTCTGCACTGGGAAAGTGTCCTTATAAGGCGGGTGGCCTTTCCAGAGAGGGACTAAATTTTTGGTGAGAAGTATATGTACGTAGTAAGAAAGCTTCATTATTCAGAGCATGTAAAATCTTTATTTAAAAGCAACATTAATTATTGAACAGTTCTTGTGCTATAAAAGTTTACTTATTTCAACTGAATATGCATTAATAGTTTTTATTCTTGATGTGATGTGTGAGTGGGTGTTGTTGCCATGCACATTGCAAAACCATTAAAAAAACGTCATTTAAATCATGGTACATACGCAATTCTTTTTCCATTTGCTCCATTTTCCCACTGCAGCTGAATGACTTCCTTATTGGTTACGATGTTGTTTATTCAAGTCTTTTCAACATAAGATTGTTTTATTTGAGTCTTTTCTACCTAAAATTGTTTGAACAGTCCCTCCCCACCTCACCCAATTTCATAGACTTTAATAACCAACTTTTTAAAAAATAATCGTCTCCATTTACGTTATGACATGTTAATGTTTGGTAATGATTTATTCCGATGATGCTAAATGTAAATTTAATTATGCAGATGAAACATTTGTTGAGCAGACGAAATGCTTACTTCGTAAAGTAATTGACAAGTGTGTTGTCATGTGATTTTTTGGTCTTTGTCTGGTACCCAGTTCCTTTTTTTAGCCACTGCTGACCGTGTGATCTCGACATTACGTCCGGTTAAAATCATCAATGTTGCAACTACAGGACTGATAAAACAATTTTTTCTGCATTTAAACAAGATGCAGTGTATTTTTAAAGGCAGCGATTGTCACATGATTCATTAGTCACAGTCTGGTACCCTATTGTTTTTACATTTCTTGAAAACTAAGTGAGAAAAACCTGAACAATAGCACCTCGCAGCCGTTAGGATTTATAAACTTGACAATTATTGTCAACAGTAATAGCCACTAATTATGGAAGTGAACAAGCTCAACATCTTGCAAAGGGAAGCTATAAAGGCTATCAAAGCTGACTTCTGTATTGTACATCAATACTATATAACCACTTCTCAGCTATTACTACTATTAATAAGTGTAATCTTAACAATTATCAGTGGCTAAAACCAGACATCTTATGTAAACATGCAGTAAGGATAATCCGATTACATGTACTTAGCTTTTTGAATCGATTAAAATTTGAGTATTTCTTGGCTTTATGGAATAAATGTGGCTTTTGGTAAGGTGTAAATGATAAAACATTAACCTTAGTGGTATATGTGCTTTAGTTAACACTTCTTTCAAGAATGAAAACCTTACATTGGGAAACAGAAATCGGATTACTTAACACACACTAAGAATAAAATTGTTTCTGGATAGATATTGCAAAATAAAATGCGGCCACTTGTGAGGGGTAAATTTTATTTTTTTGTATAAATATGCTGGTCGCATTAGCCGGGTAGCGTATCATAACGGGTAATTTTTAACACAAATTTGTCAGTGCCTTTGGATTCTGGCCATAAGGAGCAGGTGGCCGCTGGTTAGGGGGGGGGCCATTCAAGAGGGGGACTACTGTATATGTAAAGTGAAATTCCACAAACTCATGATGATTGGAATCTGCATATAGAGGTTCAGTGCTGCATTTTGGTTAGACTTTGAACCACATGATGCCATTATATTGTATACCATGTTTTGACTTTTCAACTATGTTACGGAAAATGTGAACCAGTTTCAAGAAATAATTTAATTCTGTGAGTTACAAAGTGAAAATTTTAGAGGAACTTTAAGTTTTGTGTAAATTTAATTCAAATTAATCCTAAATGTTTTTTCAGTCCAAACATTTAGAATATTCTGAATGAATTCCAGTCTTGATTATACTGATGTACCAATAGTCTTAAACGTGTTGATGTACCAGTGGTCTGGTTATATGGTAGTGATATCATCCAAGACATTGTAGAATGAATTCACAATAAGCCAAGTATAATGTTTTAATCCAAAATGTCAATGAACACTTTTTAATTCCAGTGAAATTATTTAGATAAATAATACCTGTAAAGTTATATCAGAACACAACAAATTTGTCTGTATATAGAAACCTAAGATAAAACAAAATGAGCAGGATGTGTGTCGAAAGTTTATTTAGAACATTCTAGGTTTTGTATATATGGCTAGATTTTGAACCCAAATATCAATAAACAGTTTATAACATAAAAGACAAAATTCATTTAGACAATAGAATTTTCAAATGAAAAACCACGTTCTTGAAGTCAAATCTAAGTAAACATGTTGTTTACAAATGATCATTAGCTTGAAGTTCAATCTACATTCATGGACAAAAGTTAGTTATGTAATATGTTGTTTACAAATAACCTTATAATCTACAATTATAGACAAAAGTTAAGCACACAAGTTATATATATCTAATGAGCAAGTGTGCTGTAGGCATACAAGTCATTTAACTGAAGAAAATATTTACATATATTCACTTAGCTAAAAAATGTGTGTGTGTACAAAAGTATGGATTCCATCAAAGCAATTTTAATGGCATATTATATTATAAATTTGTTTTTCATTGATTAATTTATAGGGATTGTCATTTTGTTGATATTTTACAGATTAGAAATGGCTATGTGATGAACCTTAATGCAGCACTGACTGTTTTTGCTAATGCTTCTAAATCAAACAAGAAAATCGAAAAGTAAACTTAAAAATAACGTGAAAATGTTCATGTCTCCTCCACTAGTTCAGCAAGATACAGAAGTTAGATATCAAAGTATTTAACAGTGAATACTTTGAAACTGACACAGATCTAACTTTTGTAGTGTGCTGCAGTTATAGTTGTGTGTATGTGTAAATACAGTGTGATCCCACTATAACAATCTAGTTAGGAGCCATAGAAACTAAACATTTTATGAACAGAACCATGTTATCAGCAACCATGTACGGTACCAACAGATTTGCAGGGTTATGGGTGGAGAGTAATTAAAGCGGGAGCAAAAACATGTGATTCATTGGTACAGCTGCCATTTTAAATCAATGTATATTAAATGAGAAAAGACTTGTCCAAACAGAAATTGACAAATGAATTGAATTTTGTCATATATTACATTGGATCTGTAGTAATAATTTAGCCCTAGATGTTCTGGGGACAGCACATTTACAATCTTGCTGATCACAGGGTGGCTTGGAGTACTCTAGTGGGTCTCAGTGCTTAGTATATATCTGCTTTGCATCTTTGTTCCATCTTAATATGAACTGTCAAGCTCATGTTTGTGCAGATACTCATTAGGGGCTGGTATTCCTTGTCTGGTTCAGGAGCTTGGTTTGCAAGCTGCTTCAGTACTCCACATTCCACTTATATGCTGCTGTTTACTGGCAACAATGATTAATATTCTTTAATATTATTATTCCTTGTCTGTGTTTAGTTGCTTCCCTAACTCGTGCTAAGGCTGCTGCTTTGCGCTAATAAAGTCTAATTATTTGTCACATATAATTCGAAAAATAGGCCATCATGCTGTAATCAGCATTTGGTCATTATCCAGAAAAACAATGCTACCACCAGGTACTTTTATGATAAGATGTCCTTTGAGTTCTGTGCCATTGCAGTAAGGTGATGATTAATAGTTTTAGTGTGTGGAATATCAATCTCAACGCTCACACTAAAAAAATGAAAGCAATAGTTTTGCTTTCCAAGGGTCCAACAGTGCAAATTTTGTGTGCAACACCAAGCACTTCAGTTAAACTCCACTATCAACTAGATGCTGGTGCCAGTTGAGGGTATCCCAAATCATGGGGCAAATGTGATACCAGCAATGGAGGAGGCACTGACGATAAACTTTATCAAGGAGTTGAAGCTGCCAGAGGTAAAGATTAATGAGCTTTAGAACATGAGAACCTCAGAAGATCACAGGGTCCATTGGTCAGAACTAAGCATTGAAATTGCAAAGAAGGGATTATATTGCCAGTTGAAATGATGACTGAGGTAGCAGGTGTGTGAAGCATGTGTGCTGTTTTGTCATCTTAGCATCCAAAATAGTCATTTTGTCTCAGCAGTCTACAATCTATTGAAAACTTGTCTACTCTCTGTGCAGTGAACATTGGCCACTGTAACTTTGACAAAAGCATTTTACATGTGAGCTTTTTTTGAAACACAAACACTCCATGGTCTTTCTGCTCAACAGTTTTGCCTTTGTTTTTTGGCATCTGGCGAAATGGAGCTGGCCTGCACTAAACTCAACTATGTCAGCCACCATGCTAGAATCAACATTTGGTTATTACCCAGAAAAACAATGCTACCACCTGGGACTTTCATGATCAGATTTACTGGATCCCCATCTATTACTGGCAAGATGAAGCTTCATTCAGCATGAGATTGGGCTGAGACATAAAACATTTTAGAAATGAGAGTTTGATGTAAACAGAGTTGCTGGTCTTATATAAATTATTTTCTGTTTCTGCATTTTTTATTCTTCTGTACCCTACATTGCCTAACTTATATGGCAGCTACTCAAAATTAAATTTTTGTAACCAACCACCATATCAACCAGAACATAGCAGGGTCAGTTACTTGCTTTCACAGAAATAGGTGAGATGCCAGACACAAATGTTGAAGAGTGTTGTGATTTGCAGACTGATTTCATTCAGCAAATTGCAGCTCAAGAGCAGGTACATTCAAAATGTTTGGAGTTATCATCCACCAACAACACAAGGACCACAGCAGGCAAAATGAGCAAATTGTAGCAGATCATCATGACCACTTATTTCATTTAGTTGATTCCTGCACAGTAAAAGAATACCTTGGTTACCATCTTACTTTTTGACAGACTCGAGGCGGTGAGTGATGGAAGTGGTTACCTAGACCCATGCCTTATTGCAAAGCTGAACTAGGAGCTAGGATAACATCATTTTGCTGGGGAATCTCTGTTTGGCCTGTAACTTCCTAATTATAAAATGATTTCATCTGAAATTGTACCACTCATTATCAGCCACGTGTTGAAATTCCTAAATAATTTCTTTCTTCACAAATTTATTCCTGTTGCTGGCACAATCCACCACTGCAGCACACACAACAGGTGTACCATGCCTGTGAAGTCTCTGTGGACAAACTTTACAGACTTTAGTTTATGCAGCTTTTTCCTCACTTTTCCACATTTTCCATTAATATCCGAAAACATGTTTGTGCTCACAGATATGTTGGTATATCTTAACACTACATTTTCAAATGACAAATTATTATTAGTAGCCACATGAGTGTCAAGATCCATTGTTTCATGGATTACCAAAATGGTTGGGTGGTTTTGGAAGCCCTTATGTGGTGCCAGGTGGCCTTGAAATCAGGGTTTAATCCATTGTTTAAACAAAACTTGAGGTATGCTCGCATTCCCACCCCCTACATCTCCTTTGCTTTGATGCAGAATAGAATATTCTTTTTTAAAGATTTATGCCTAATCAGAATATGTAAGTTTGGTGGTTGGGTGAGTGAATATGTAGGTAATTATATATTTGTTTTAAAATGTTAACATTACTGACTATATAGTGTCAATTTCAGTTATATAAAATGATTCAAAATTTGAATATAAATAAAAAAGATTTTAAAAAAATTGCATTAGAAAAGGAACCAAAAAGTACTTAAATCTGAATTTATTTTCTGTGTCACAATATTTATGTTGTTTACTGGAGACTAGTAAAGTAGATGTAGAGTATGTAATCTTTGATTAAACTATGGTTTGACTAATGATATACTTGTATTTGGTCAATCTAGTTTTTGATTTTTGACAGATATGCCCAAAGAATGTTTTTTTTGATTAGATAAATGGAACTTGAGTTGCTTTAGTTTAATATATAATATACAGGTTACTGCTTTGGCAGGTTTTTACTGTTTATTACATTCCTATTTATTTTTATGAAGTTGATCTGGCAATTTAATAAGGATGTTCAGTCCATATTTCACTATCACAAACTCAGGAAGGAAACATTTATGGGTTTCACAGATGTTCTTGTTAATCTTCTTACATGGAAGAGAATATCATTTTTTTTTTTCTAATCATGAAAGAGCCGTACCATATTCACTCACTTGTAAGTTAAGTCCAACTGCAGACTGCATACTAACAGCTATCTGCTGATGCATTATGCACCATCAGATTATGGTCAGTATTGTTTATTCGACTGACAAACTGCAAAGTCATGACTAATAAGTGAGTATACATGTTACATGTCATCCTCTAATTATATATATATATATATATATATTGTATGTGGGATATCAACAAAAATGTATTATATGTAGAATTTATAATGAAAGCAGACATAATTTAAATATGTCTGAAAATCTCTTTAGCTGCAAGATAAAATTGCTTCTTTTTGTAATCATGAATTAGCTGTACAGTTTACCTAGGAATATCTGGTTACCAGTTTCCCCATCATAGCTGTCAAATGTTATATCTTTTGGAATATAAGACATAGCTGACTAAAAGTTTATGGTTTGATTACAGAAAAAAACCATCTTGCAACAAAGGAGGAATTGGACAGCGTGATTAACCTGTTGTCAGGTGTCAGTATCTCTTCCATATCACCCATGCAGACAATCCCAGAACATCAGGATGATCCAATCTCACTGTATGTCCTTCCACCATCAGCAGTCGGATCTCTTAGCCCATCTCCCTCTGATTCAGGCATTGACATGAAAACCTCACGCATGCAAACACAGCGAAGGTCAGAAGGATCTCTAGATCTCTCATGGTATACAAAAGTGGGACATAACCATGGTAATACATGGCCAGATCAACACCGATCTAATCCTTCAGGCAGGCATATGAATCAGAATATCTTCTTTGACTTTGGGGTTTCTTCTCTACCACGAAAGTTCTCAAATGATGTCAAGCTGTGCCCATTGGGGACTATGATGCCACCTGGTGCTGGCACCAGTCATTACACAGCAGGAACAAATTGGGGTTTGGGAGATCCAAAGTTACATCGAGCATGGCCTGTCAGCAACCTCACAGCTGCAGGGTAAGTAGTTGAAAAAACTATATGAAGTTTTTATATTTCAGAAGCATGTATAATTTCCTTCAGTACTTCAGTTTGTTTATGCCACCATTGTTGGTTGTCCATTATTTCAGCTTTGCATATGGCTGCTATTGCTAGGCTTTAAGTGTTATTTCAGTCTGCTGATATGAAACTTTCACTGTGTCTTGATTTTGAAAGTAAGATATATTACACAAACTGTGTCATTTTGACCTGTTTTACAAGGTTAATTAACATTGCTTAAGTATTGTGTTTCAACTCTATATCTGATACCTTTAACTTGAAAGTTGCAGTGTCATTGCTTTGTGTGAAGAACAAATGTCATGCACCAAAACTGTATCACTGTTCAAATATGGGGGAAAAAAATCAGCTATGTACAAAGCTTATTTCATTTTCAGGTATGCCCTGTAATTTGTGCTGAACAATATATGTTGAGATTTTACCAAAGTTCTTTTAAATAATAATATTTGAATGAAGATATATAAATTTCATCCTCTTTCTAGTATTGCTTATGAGAGCCACCAAAACAACTTGTACTAAAGTTATGGAGCCTTGTACACATAGGTGGAATCTTTTTTAACATGACAATGTATTGATGGTGTATTAAAGTGCAAACAAAAGTGCTTAATGAAGTGAAAATCACATAATTTTTTCTCTTGAGTCAGGAGCTAACATAAAAGTTAAATAAATTTGGCAACAATGTTTGAAACAAAATTTTCCCTACCATTTAATTTAATGTAATTAATGATGATGTCTGCATGAGGAAGCACTGTTTTATATATATATATATATATATATATATATATATATATATATATATATATATATATATATATATATATATATATATGGTTAATGCTACCTAAGTATCTGTCCTCTTTATCAGAGTTCTGACACACATCTGGAACAATGGTAGTTGCTCAGTGGTTTATAAAGTGAGGTTTGAAACATGATTGAATAATATAATACACTTTGCTATACTTATTAGCAGTGGTATAAACCTGGTATAAAGTGCACCAGAAGTAAGCAATAATCAAATACAGGTATGATCAACATGCAGGCCACATGTGGCCCAGTCCTTCACATTGTGCAGCCCACAGCCTTTTAGGCAGTTCTTTTGAAAATAGGCAGTTTAATATGTATAATTAGTGATTAGGAACTGTTTTTGCTTTTTCAGCCTTCAGCCTTAAACATTTGATCTATTTTGGCCCCAAGCACAGAAAAAGTTGTATGCTCCTCATTAAACATAAAGAACCAATTTTTTCAAGAACCCATATACAAATTAATTACCCATTTTTACTTATAGAAAAGAATAGGATTGTGTGATACTGCCTACCCAGACCTACATGTAGTGTGGGGTGTGTATGTGTTGTCATAATGAATTTCCATTACAACATTCGAGAGATCAGACCCCTGGCTTGGATATTGGAGTTTGTTTTGCATACATTCAGTATGGGATTATGTGTGTGTGTTTGTGGAGGGGGGCTTTAGTCCTTGGTCTACTCTTACCCCTGGAGATCTGACACACACACACACACACACACATATTTAGTTTTCTTTTTTGTTTTCATTTAATGGGTGACATCATACTTCTGATACAGCTTATTCTGGCATGATTATGTCTTGACTGTTCTCATCTTCATGTTTGTCAACACTTAAGTCCTCATACAGGGCTAGTGAACCGTATACATGCATTTGCTGGATTGTTGACCTTACAAACATATGTTGAGTTCAGGACCAGACTGGTTCACATGCTGTTGACTAAAAACTAGATTCTTCTAAGTAACTTCCTATTTAAAATTAACATGTTTGCTAAAAATTACTTCATAGTCCTTGAATATTTAGAGGAAGATCCATTGTTGCTTGCATAATTTTCTTGCCATCATTTTGATTAATCCGATTGATTAAACCAGAAACAACCCATATTCTAAGCTTAATTTGTTTTATTTGCAGTGTAAGCAAGGAAATAATTTGCTGTTTTAAATGTTTATAAAAGAATAAACAAGTCTTTTATGCTCTTGGTCTGTAATGAATTAAGTCTTCAGAGATTTTTACACACAGTTTGGAAAGTCTGAGAAAATGCCCTGAATTAAATACTTCCACAGCTGTGTTAATCCCACTATAACATTTGTCAAGTGACAATCTTTACAGAATGCATGGATGTGTCTTGCAGACAAATCTTCTGATTGCTGCATTCTGTGCCTAGCCCCCTGCAAATAGTAGAGGCATGTACATTGATAAATCTTGACTTTTTTTTAAATCTCTGCCATTTAGAATGATAACCCATGTTCTTTTTGCATGGCAGTGGATTCATCCCTTCTAGGAGTTCTTTTCACAGCTACTACTTCAGTAAGACATTATGATCAATTAATCTGTTTCGTTAATCCAACAGTTATAGGGTTGGGCAAATTTCAGAGTTCTACCAAGAAAAGAACCTATAAGCAGTGAAATTTTTATTCCCTTGTTTTGGATCAATAATATTTATTCTTGTGTTTTGAAATATGTTGATATTTTACAAAAATATAAAACAGGTTCTGATATTATGTTATATTGAATACAACACATAGCAAAACAGACCCAATCATTGGTAGTCACTGGGCATCAGTTATTTGTCAAGCCCAGTTTTATTGGACACAGAGTTGAGTTAATGATCCTACATTGCTAGCCACTGGGCATCAGACATATATTTGTCAAACTCTCTCTTACTGAACATAGTCCAGTTAATGATACTGCTGTCGTAGTAACTGGGCATTAGATATATTTTGGAGCCCTGAGTGGCCGAGTGGTCTGAAGTGCTCACTGCCATCTCACATCTGTCTGTGTGGGATCAAGTCTTGGGTTCGGCCAGTTTGGGTATGTGAGAGAGCTTGCCAGTAGCTTCTCATCAGTTGGTGGTTCTTTCTGGGGATTTTCATGGGTTCTTTCTCCACCATTTATACTGGCCACCATGTATAGCCTATCTTGTGCTGAAAATGGCATTAAACCATACTACAACATCAGACATATTTGTCAAGACCTGTTGTATTGAGCACAATCCAGTTAACCCTACATTATTAGCCACTGAGCATTAGACACATGTTTGTCAGAACTGTTGTGTTGGACACAGAATACAGTTAATGATCCTACATCAATAGTCACTGGGCATCAGTCTAGTTAATGATCCATGATTGTTTATTTCAGATCTGACATGCTTAATAATAGCAGCTGGTCTGCTTGTGCGGTTGACTCAGATGATCTCAGTGATGATTCCTCTAGTGGAGACCAGCTGTCAGCAGTGGGGCTAGATTTGGTGCAGGCCATCAATTCAAAGTAAGGTAACTTTAGGCATTAAAAAGTTTATTAGACAGCTGGATAAGGTACTGATCCTGGATAAGATTAGATAGTTAACTGTCTTATGATGTAAATAAGGTTCTCTGTTGTTATATTTAGGCATCTTAGACCCATAGTCTTTATCTGAAAAATCGCAAAGAAATAAGAGTGTGTGTGATAGTCCTGTGTCCACTTACATTAACAGTTTTTGGTTTTTATTACTTAATAGACTTCCATTATGGCCACAAATCTTGCAAATTTTATCAGCATTACTTCTTCTAAATGGTTGTTCATAGTAACTTGAGGTTTTCACCGAAAGACTTCTTATGTGAGGTTGATGGTCCTAAACAAAATGGTGATAAACTGACATTGAACATAGATATGGTGGTCATCTTAAAAAAAAAAAAAAAACTGGTTATTTTTGTTACATCTTCTGAACTGATTCATATCAGTATGGTGTTTTTCACTAAAGACTTCTTGTAATATGTAGGTAGTCCTGAACAAAAATTCTGCCAGTCTGAAGTCCAGCAAAGCTGCATATTGTGGTCACTTCTCTTCCTACAGGAATTGTCATATTGATCGTCTAGTTAGTCCTAAAATCTGTATATAGCATGCCCACACTGAGGGTCATCTTGAAAATATTATTAGTTTGCCCAGAAATGATGGTGCTTGACATAGGGGTTTTCACATCCTGTTTGAAAATCATACCAATTGGACAGAAATGACAGCAGTAGAGGGTATTTTGAAAATCTTGTTATGGTTGATCCTGACTTGATTTATGTGGGGCGTAGGAGATTCATAACTTCTTACTGATGTAATAGATCATATTTAAAATTTTTTGTCAATTTGTCAGACAGGGCCACAGTAGAAAGCATTTTGAAAATCTTTTTATTGTTACTGCTCCTAAATGGATGGTCATATGGACTTGGGTTTTAACTGAGATATTTTATGTGGATTGTCAGAAATAAAAATGTTAACAGATTAATTACCAGTATGGCCATCAAAGCAACCATCTTGAAATCTTGTTACTGCTTTTGATAAGATGTTCACATTTGCATGATAACATGAGGTTTTCACTGAAAGGCTTTTTATGATATCAGGTTGGTTCTATATGAGAATGGTGCCTATCTGGCCCTCATGGCTGCTGTGGTGTCTATTTTGAAACTTTCATAACTTCTGCTCCAATGGATAGTTATATTGTCATGGGATTTTTGCCTTGAAGACTTATTATGATATCTGTTTGTAACTGATCATGACTATGGTAGCCATGGTGATCATCTTGAAAATGTCATTGCTGCTGAAAGTCATGAAAGTATTTCTTGATATGTGATGGGTTCAGAATGTCATTAAAGGTCCTTTAAAGACATTGAAAAATGAACACTTCATTTCAAAACCTTGAAAGTAATTGATATTTCACCTAGATCATTGAAAGTCATTGAATTTTAGAGATTTTGCTTAAAAAAAGATAAGATTGAAAATTTTACTTCCAAGTCATTTTTTACATTGATGATTGGAAGTACAGTTTGATTTTCTGTCATATTCTAGCATTGCCACCATCATCATAATCCATAGGAAAAAATTGGATATCATATTTTGTGCACCTTTCACATAATGTCATTAGCATATGCACCCGGTTTCACTTCACAATATTAAATTGACACTGTTGGTCCTGGACAAAGCATGTCTGTCATAGTTTGAACCATGCATCAAGGAAGTTTTAAAAATGCATGTTAAACATTCAAGCTACCTAGAAAACCCTAAATGGTTGAATCCCATCACAGTTCATTTTTAGTCGACAATTTTGTTTGGCAAATACTAGTTAATGACAATAATGATATTTTATTTGTAAAACTATGAAGTATATCAGTATTTGAAATTGGGAAAGTGTTAAAAGTGAGAATTTTAGCTGATTCACCAAATTGAGTTTTCAGAACCAGAAGATGCATTGCAACATGATTGAAGTAGCAGTCATAGTTAGTGACATCATTTTTTCATACAATTCTGGTGGCCTAGAGATTAGAGCGAAAGCCTTGGATGCAGGTGTTTGTGGCTTTGATCTCTGGCCAAGTCATACCGAAGACTTACAAAAATAGTACTAACAGCTGTCTCACTTATCGATAATCATTAAGAGGATAGTGTTAGGACTGGTTGGCCTGGTGTCAGGATAATGTGAGTGAATGGGACAACATGATACATGTTTTCGACATAATGCCCCAGTGCTAGACATCACTATAAACTGCCACACTGCAGATATGATGTGGTAGGTCTCTCAACCAAAAATTATTATCGAGACCTATGTGATATTGTGACCAAGAATCATGTAAATTTATCATGATAAATCCATGAGGAATTGCTTAAACATGTGAGAAGTTTGTAAACTTAATCAAATCCATGTCACCAGAACACCAAGACAGGTGGATGTTTCTTAACGTGTGGATATCAACTCCATTAAAGACAACCAGAAGATTGCAGTTATCTCTGACCACTTTAGGTATTTGCACATATTACTGAGTAACATATAATATCAGTGTTTTTGTGTTTGCCTCTGGAAAATATCCAAGCTGGATTTGTTTGTCTAGCATCACATTATTGTATACTACGAAATTGTTAATTCTACCATCAAGATCATCTACCAACAGCATTTTGTTGATGATAAAATCAATAATATTGTTACCGTCCTCATCCAACAACTTTGCATTTTCATTAAAATCTTTAAGCATGTTGTAGTATCTCTGATCATCCACATATAGTGCCACAAAATAAAACTTGACCTTAACGCTACAGAGCTCAGAAGTAGGCTACTACCTCCTGCCCTGTAAACGCAGCGCATGGGGTTAATTAGTTAAACAAGAATTTTGGAAATTTTTAAAAATTGTCAAAAAATGGCTAAATTTGTAATTTATGTGCAATATCAATGCACAAATCATCAAATATTGGTGACATCACCAAAATCTAGTTTAACCAATTAACCCCTGGAGGTTTTTGTCATTTTCGCCTGAAATGTGAGTAGGTTATTAATTTTGGGAGATATTTCTGAACACATAATACATCGACTTGGAAGACATTTTCGGTTAACTTAATGCCTATTTGTGTTAGAAAAGTCAATTTTCATTGACTCTTTCGCCAGAGCATGAGCAAAAGGGTAAAAATTGGACTTTTTTTTAAAGCTTAACGGAACCTTCATTTTCATGTCGAGACCACTCTTCATTCTAAATATCTAAGTGGGTTTGCAAGTTATCTACTAACAATTTATTAAGGGAGTTGTGTATAGTAAAGTGGAACTGTATTATAATTTGTATTTTCATTAGCCAGACATAAACATATTGTGAAATAAAATAGCAATAATAAAATAAAATTTCTTGAATTCATTTTGATTTAATGACTGTATTACATTATACCTGAAGCAGCATAATGAAGAACTGCTTTATGTGGTTTTACGGTTGTGGATGTTGGTACACATACAGCAGTGAAACTAGATAGCCTATTTTTGGTCCATTGCACATCTTCATCCATGTCTATACTTCTTTGAAAGGAAGTTTATCAGTGTGTAAAGCATCCTTCATCCCTATCCAAGAGATTTCATGAACTAAGTTTCATTATTTAGTGGCTTCAATTAAACTTTTGTTGAAGCTGATATCCTAGTCAATGGATATTTTGTAGTCAAGAAAATCTGACCAACATTTAACACTTATGTGGCCATAGCTTCATTAAACTCTTGTTGGAGTGAAATGATTAACCGATTTGTTGATGCATTGAAATTTTGTTGTTTTGATGCACACATTGATACTAAAGGTGAAGAATTGATTCAGAGATGTTGTTGTTGTTGTTGTTGGGCTTAACGCCATTTTTCAGCACACAATAGGCTATTCATGGCGGCCAGTATTAATGGTGGAGGAAGAAACCGGGAAATCACTGGAAAGAACCACGAACCCACGAGAAGCTACTGGCAAGCTTTCTCACATGTCTACATTAGCCGAATCCTAGACATGAACACACGCAGATAGAGGTGAGATGGCAGTGATCCGTAACAGCCATCGCTTTAGACCACTCGGGGCCCCTGAATCAGAGATATATTTCCCATATAAAAGGTACTTTTAATTTTCATTGATCATGAATAATTATGAATCTTTTGCCTCTTTCTTCTCTACATGTATCAATTAGTATTGTACCATGTTTTTGGTTGTGTATCATGATACATATCAATTCGTGTCATTACATTTAATCCCTTTTGTGGTAATTTCATTTCTAAATGCTTTCTATGGTAGACTCATACCATTTGTGGTAATGATGATTCATAAGTTTTACACCCCAACCCCGACCACTTAAATGAGGTAACTACAAATTAGATTGGGGGCCGAGTGGTCTAAAGCGCTGTCCGTTACGGATCTCTGCCATCTCACCTCTGTCTGCGTGTGTTCGAGTCTAGGATTCGGCTAATGTAGATATGTGAGAAAGCTTGCCAGTAGCTTCTCGTGGGTCGGTGGTTCTTTCCGGTGATTTCCCGGTTTCTTCCTCCACCATTAATACTGGCCGCCATGAATAGCCTATCGTGTGCTGAAAAATGGCATTAAGCCCAACAACAAGAACAACAGCAACAAATTAGATTGATGCATTTCTAACTTCTACTGCCTATAATTGAGTTTTACAGTTGGATTAAGGAATGCGTATTAATATCAGAATTACTTAGGCCATTGCAGTTTAATTTTATATAGTAGTGCATATGTTAGTTCTTTTTTCAAAAGTTGTCCCCTGCAGATATCCATGCCCTGTTAATATTTCCTGTGCCTTCTGGTTTTCAGATGGGATGATATATCAGCAAGTGGTGACTCTAATGCATCACCGAGAAAGTCGTTGTCTGGAGAGACTGTACGACACCACAGTATGGAGGATCTACTGGTAAATTAATCCAGTATTTGTAACCATGTATTTTTTTTTTTTGAGTAGCCAATATTATATGTTATAGCATTTAATTTTTTCAGTTGATTTGTCTGTATTTTTCTTTCCTCTTATAGCTATAATTTTTTCTTAAGTACACTTTTCGAGACCAAAATAAACCTTTTTACAAATTTACATAGCTGTCTGCCATTGTATGATCGCATGGTGCCATTTCTTTTATGTAAGACAGGTAGTGGTTTGTATTAATATATGCCAGTTGTACTTATTTTTCTTATTGATCATAGTTTTATTTCACACAATTTTTGTAATTGAAGATAAACTTTTGAATGAAATGTTTGACTAAATCAGTTGGGATAATTTTAGTAAAATATACCTCACTGTGAAGTGTTTGTGGTGGACCAGGAGATGAACTTTATAATTATATTAGTTTAAGGATTTGTCTTCAGTAATATAGAGTAACCTAAATTGTTCACAATCTGACATGTAATTAATGTTTGAACATTCTGAAAAAGTAGAAGAAAATACCATGAAGTAGCCTCAAGATTCTGTTGTAGTTTATTCCTCCTGACACAGTTTAGATATGAGCTGTTCCAGGAAAACATAACTGTTGACCCTGAGACGGCACTTACAAAATGGATTAGTCAACAATAGATGCAATTTAGAATTTATAATTTTGTTTTATTTTCATATGAACTCTTTGAGTAATAGCATATTCTGGGATACATTTTTTTAAAACAAAAATACCGGCCCTGGGCACCATGTATATTTAAATGGAACAGTCCTAAATATATTTTTGACAGTATTAAATATAATTGCAAGGCAATATCTTTTCTGAAGAAAATTCAGATACCAGACCCAACAGTGCATATAATGCACTGTCATATTATTGACTATCTTGTAAAGCTTGGTAAAATCAACATATTAGACCCTGGATCTACACTGTCTGCAGTTAGATGAGTGTTATGTGTTTAATATCAGCAGATACACTCGGTCAAAACATGTCTTCATGTATCAAATAATCTCCCATGAATAGCTTCATAATTTTCATTTTGTGACATTGTATTGTCTTTTAAGGATATAACATTTGTTACCTTTATCTTTTACTTATGTGCAGTTTACAGAATTTGAAATATTTACATTTTATATTTTATCTTGTTTGCACTTCATGTTTACCTTTTTTGGAAGGGTTTTTCTTCCTGATCTTTTGTGCAGTTGAGTTTGATGTTTTTCTGACTTTACCTTAAGTTGATACCAATGAGTCATTATTGTGCTAAGATGCTGTGAAACTCTGCTACATGCATACATACATACATACATACATACATACATACATACATATATACATACATACATACATACATACATACATACATACATACATACATACATACATACATACATACATACATACATACATACATACATACATACATACATACATACATACATACATCTGTAGTAAATGGAATTTGGGACAAAATTAAATTATCCTATGTTGATATTAAAATCATTCTTTATACAAGAATCATTTCAGCATTGTCAGTGGGTGGTCTTAACTTGAACCTAATGTACAAGTGCCTTTTATGTAAAGGGTTTTTAAACATTTCACTATCATAGTATACTATTGATTTTTAGGATAGTAAGTCTACAAATACATGGCCTCCACCAAAGCAGCTTTGGGGTAAACCAAGTCCAATCCAGTCAGAAGACCTTCCAAACCAGTCCACAAACCTTGGTGCTTTTCATCGTCCCATCCAGATGCAGTGGAGTGATCCGTTGTCCAGTCCCAGTTTTTGGCTAAACCCTGACATTTCCACAGGTACCAATTTTATCCATATATAATATGTTGGCAGATCCAGGTCATTGTTGCAGAAGGGTACATATTGTTTAAATCCATTTTGGTATACCACATGATAAATTCTTGACTTTTGAATGTCTGACTGCAGGGGTCTATTTGAGATTTGCCAAACCTTACAGTTTTGTATAAGTCTTACAGAAATTGGCCTTAAAATACAGATTTAAGGAAATACTGTTGTTTGCTATAAAATCTGGATACTGGTTTGTCTGGATTTGATTTTGATTTGAGTTTCATATAAATTTAATGGAACTTTTTAGGGAACCAGACTAACTTTATTGGAGTATGTCAAAGGCTTGAAACTGCACATATTTTGTAATGTAAAATGTCTGCATGATCAAGCTATTGTATTTTTTTAAATTAGGTGGTGCTCAACAGTTTCATATTTTGCATAGGTTAGAATTTTAAAGAAAAAGAATTTCCCTTAGTTTCCTCACTGGTTTTACTGACTATTTAAAAAAGACGTATATCTTAGGTATTGTTCAAAGACCCTTTAATTTCCTTTATTTTGTTAAATGATTGATGTATGTAACACAGGTTATATAGTATTCAGCTTGGTTTTACTCCAGATATACATCTTCCAAACAAGTGCTAGCTCTACTTTGTCATTTTCACTTCCAGAACTTCAGAGATTAATTGCGAGAAAAAACAACTTTTTTTAATTTTTTATTTTAACATTTTGTATATTTGGTAATTCATTCATTGCACTTTCAGAATCTGGTATTGTCTACTCTAGCAAAATTCATTTTCCCTTTTTTAGTAGCTGCTAAAAATAGTGCACTTTACACTAATTCATGCTGATTTTTTTAGCACAAGGGAGCAGTCTTTATGTTAGAAGTGTGCTTAGATCATGTAGAATTTCCATAAGTAAAACATGCAAACAACTGACACACACATTACATCAAAGTAGCATAGAGCTATGTCAACATTCTCAACCTCTGTGCATTTTTCAAATGCAAACAACTTCACCCTATATATGTCACTCCTTCAAAAGTACATAATAATTGGTGAGTGCCCCCATATTTATTAAATGTTATCAAAAAAGAGCAGACAGGATGAAAATAACAATAAATGTCATAAAAAGTGTTAATAGTACAGCGTATAAAGTGTTTATAGTACAGAAGAATCAAATGAAATATTAAGATTCTTGGGGAGAAGGCAGAAAGAGCAACAATTATGTATGATGGACATCATGTTGTTTTGAGTACATAACCTGATGGGAAAAATGATTGCTATCTTCATCATCTTAAAAAATAAAAGGAACATTAAGTTGAGAGAAATCAAAAAGCCATTGAAGTCCATAAGGTTTGGAACTACATTTTGTAAAATTGTACTGGAGGTAATGAAGATTAAAGTAAACTTTACAAACTTCAAGTTTGACAAGATGTTTTGGCCAAAAAAAATTGGGCTTCCTGTTGCACAGGTATTAAAATTATGGTCATAATTTTTTTCTTTTTTTTGTTTTTGAATATATTGTACATTATAATGAATAGTTTATATAATGTGTTAGTTGCTTCAAATTCTGGGCAAAACTTACTCAGTTAGATGCATAAATAAATTTCAAGACATTTTTTTTAACCCCTGTGGAGAAAAGCCACTTGTGTCAGCTACCAAAAATACAGTTGTTGGCCTATCAGAAACACAGTTTTTTTCTGCATTTCCATCAGCACATCAGTCTTGAATCACACTTTTGGACTTTTAAATGCATGTTTTCCAGATTGACAATATTAGTACATATTTTTTTACATGTTTTTGAAAACTGGCCCGACTTCTGGAAAACTATCAAAATCGACTACCTTACTGAGATGATCTTGTTAGGGTTAGCAAGTTGGCTATTTTAGGACAGTATGCAGTTTCCCACGACTAGGATATACCATACTTGTCTGCAGGAATTATACCCATTTCAATGAGCAGTATTGCCATGCACAAACATTGTATAATGTCATATGGCATCATGTGATTTACTCAAATATATTATTTCCTTCATCTTTGGGAATTGACCTGCATTGTTATCCTGCCATAGAATAACGGAAAGAGAGAAGGCATTATTGGTATATTAGTACAATGACACAAAAACTCTTAAACTTAGAGACATGAAATTTTACACAAAGTTCTGAGTAAATGATCTGATTAGACTTTCTCCTAAATAATACTATTTTAACACAATTATGGCAGTTGGTGACTTGGAATTTTCTTAAATGTTCCAGATTTGGTTTTATTATGATTGCACAAAAGCTATTTATAGTAGCACCATGCAGATTTAATCATGGTCATGAGTAAATGATGTGGTTTTTTTTCACATGTATATCCTTTTTTTAATAAACTTATTGCCATTTGTGATTTTAAATTATTCTTTTTAGGTCCTTAATTTGTCTCATCACAGTCACACAAGTTCTGTTCTGTGTAGAGCCACTAAATTGTTTGCACGTTATGAAATTCGTATTTTAATGTATGTTTTTGTTGAAGTACCTTGAATATACATGCTACCCAGGAAATGCTATATGCAGGGGTACTCAGAATATTCAGAGTTCATATGAAAATTAAACAAAATTTTAAGCTGCATCTATGGGTAACTACTCCACATGGAAGGTGTCTTCCCTGGATTACACATTTTACATTTATATATATATATATATATATATATATATATATATATATATATATATAAATGATAAATTATATATATATATATATATATATATATATATATATATAAAATGCATTTCTTGATGTTTTATTAAGTCATATTTGTTGTGATTAAAGCTAAATAAGTTTTTATAGACTGCACAACTTTTTTTTAAAAAAAAACTTGTTTCAAATTTAAGGCCTGTATTCAGGATTTAATTGTGAGCAAAATGCTGTCTTTAAAATAACCCCAATCTCTTTTTTAATCTGATGAATATCTACAACATATTTTCTTTGGTTTTTGCTTCATAATAGTTTAGGAATTAAATCTTAAGTTTTTTTTTTTAGGAATCATGTGCTTCTTTGGGGTGAGAATTATGGCTTGTCTCAGTATGCAAAATATTGTCTGCTTGCCAAGGTAAAAGAAAGACTAAATTGTTGTACTTTTGCAAAAGGTGGTTGGCATTAAATCTGAGTCTTCGATCAATAACTGCTTCCTCTAATGCTTGGATCTAGGGCTTCAGGCCCTGCAATTCTAAATTCTTTTCCTTACTTGAAGTGTGGATTTTTCTCACCTCAAAGAATTGCATACTCAGCTATTTCTTGCTCTGTCTTTGGAATTGAAGACACCCTGCACTGATGACCAGTGTTTACACTATGATATACACTGTCATCGCAAAAATAGAATTTGCATTCTGTCATATTAAAATCCCACCAGGAGCTTAGTTTAGACCTATTTGGGATTGTTGCTCGCCCAGCCAACATCTTTGGGCTCCAAATTTCAGCATGAATGCCATGATGATCTGCACCTAGCTCCACATGAGAGGAAGACCTTAGGCATCCTTTTGTTGGAAGACAGGAAATACATTATTTCTGCTCTGCTTAATCTTGGATTCCAGTCTCATTCAGATCCAGTTCTTTATTCATATGGGCATGGGGTTTTGAGTTGGCACCCATGTAATGTTCCCTACAGATCACCTTAGAAAGCTTTATCTTTGATTGGGAATCTTCTCATCATTTATGTCATCTCAGTGCAGTCTTGCCCTGTGCCACTATTTCACAAGATCCACACAGAATACCTTCTTATCCTTGAAACTTTGCCATTTTGATTAAATTGTTAAATTTTTTGGACAATTTAAGGTACCACCTCAGCAAAATGGGAAGATCTGCCACAATTACAGGTATCTTGCTGAAGAAAAAACAATAAACCTATATAATACCATGGCAGTTTTATGTTTAGCAATTAAAACTTTGAACTGTGTTTATTCACACATGTAAATATAAAATAAATATTTCAAATGAGTTTTCTAACTATTTCATCTTTTACCTCAATTTTCACATAAAATCTGATGTTGGATTTTATGTTCTATTGATTCTTAAATCGATACTGGCTGCAACCCAACTAAAAACAGTACACCAGCTGCAAAAATAGGTGGTGACAATACAACTTCCCTAAAAATGGGAGATTGTGTCACATGACCCAAAAAGGTATTGAACAATGGCAGGTAGGGGCCATCCAGACATGATCAGTTGAAAAATGAATCAATTACCTCTGAGTTTCAAAGATAATGAAACCAGTCATTGACCGGGGCAAATTAGACCACCCTAGCCTCCACATCCTATTCAGGCAGTACCGTCTTTCATCTTAGGAATAACATGACATCCACACTAGTACAGTACTACAGTGGCTGTTGATTAATGATCATTAATTGGATTTGGTGCCAATCCTTCTATCCAAGGGCAATTACCTTAGCCTGATTTCCACTGTTGCAAGCAGATGACCTTTAGCAAATTTTGCTGAATAAGCCAAATTATCTGGTGATCACTTTTTTCAGCTTTGCAATGCTGCATTTTTGAGATAGTAGATGTACTCAAACATATTATAATCAAGTATTATGAAGAAAAAGAAAACATTTATGTTGTTTGAAACTAATTTTTCATTGATTAAATCATAAACTGTCCTTCTGCAAGTTTCGTCTTAAGAACTTGAGTCCCATATGTCATTAATTCAACCTAGAATATGTTACACTATTGGACTATGACTGTCTGTGGATCAACAAGAAAACTTGGCAAACAAGTGAACAAACCAGGAATATTGCAGTTGTAGATTTTTCAAATTAACATGAATCACCAACTAATGAGGAGTTTGATTTGCACAAGTTTCGAACTAAATATCTCTTTAATGGATGTGCACCATAGAAATATTGAATGTACATTGTAAAATTGTTCATATTATATATAAATACTCATGATAGCAAAAAACACACCCAGAGGATGCAAAGGAATCAAGTTTATGGAGAAAGTTAAGACATGATCATTTATTCAAAGTGTAAACCTGGATACCTTATTGGCAATAAGTTGCTTCATCTTGCATGTTGTTGTTGGAGACTTTATCAATTAATGTGATACTTATTCCTATGTTTCAGCAGCAGAAAAGAGGATATTGTGATGCCATCCTTTTCTCTGCCTGTCCATATCCACATCTTTTATGTCGCTGAATGGAAAATAACCAAAAATGGTACATAGGCTACCCATGTGGAACTATTTGTAAAAGTAGTATTTTTTTAAAATCTTACCCCTGGTGTTCCTTGTGGGTGATAAAGACAAACTGTTATCACACATTTAAATAAGTTGTGTCCAAAATTTGTACATGGCTCTTGGAAGAAGCAACATGAACAGTTTGGGGTTATGACCACTGGATTGTTGTCATTGGGTGGGTGGGGAAAGAGCATTAAAAACAGAAGGCATGTCATGAAAATTGCATTGGTTGATTGATATTTATCTTACCTTGCAGTTAAAGATCAATACACGGACCCATGCAGCAAGAACTGAGAGGGCAGTAATCTCAAGGAACTCGACTAAGCTTTCAACAGATTTAGACACAATCTCTCAACTCATTCAAATAAATTGTATTGTCATTTAGTTTCTCATTTGCTAGCTGCTGTTTCTCATGTAATATGGTAAGTAGTGAGATACCAGTTTTCATGGAATTTGTAGTTTTGCAGAAAATTTAATTACCAATTTAATTATCCTTCTAGTGAAACAATAAAATTCCTTACCTAGTCTATGAATTTAGGTACCAATAAAAATGTTTATCACAAAATTACAAAACTTGATACTAAGTAAAATAGATGAATTCATTGTACATCGCACTTTCAGTTTTATCGTTTGAACAAAAGTTTGTTTACTATGTTATATGATATTTGCTATTCACTGCCTTTAAGTAGATGACACTGACTTTTACACATAACTCAGTCAGCAGAAATATTGTTGTACTCATGAAAAACAATTCAAACTTTGCAGAAATATTCAGTTTTGGAAAGAAGAAATTGAAAATTTCAGGCATGTATCTTATTATATGCTTACTTAAAAGTAAAGTCAGCTGCAAACAACATAGATGTATTATGTATAATCATATCCAGGTCTTTTCTGCTTCTTACTCATAACAAATTTTGCAGTTTCGTTTGGATTTGACTGATATGTTAGCTTCAAAAATTGTTGTATCTCCAAGTTTCAAATAAATCCATCTTGAACGTATTATGATCAGGAGATGAGGAAACTCTTGAGATTAAGTTTCTGCTTGAAATTGAAATGGCTCATGCTTATATTTGATTGACTGATACTTGAATCTGTTTTCTGATTTCATGGCTCATGCTTATATTTGATTGACTGATACTTGAATCTGTTTTCTGATTTCAAGGCCCAACGACTTGTCCTACTCTTGTTGTATTGACAAAAGGAATTTAATAAATAATACACAAGTAGTTGACAACTAGGACAGTCTTTCTTGCATTTTTTAAAAAAAAGAAAAATATATATATCAGTATACAAGTATTAAGAAAACCCTTGTATATGTACTTACCAGCAGACATCTGTTAGAAAGCATTGTATGCTTATGTTAAAGTGCTGTCTCCAGCAATAGTTATTTTAGTCATAAACTTGTGATTTGTATTTTCAACCTCTTCAGAATAACTTTACCCTTTTTGTTCACAACCAACCATGAAACCTTATCCATTTTTTAATAAGTTTTGAGAAACTATATTCAGTGATGTGTTGACCTTTGATATGTTTTGTGACCTTTTGTGTGTTTTTAGCAATACTGAACATTTTTTATGTTGCTTTAGAAATGGACACAGTGCCAAGACTGAGTATTATGTCCATGCCGCTAATGTAAATTTCACAAGAGTTGGGTCATAAGTTTAGATTAATTATGCAGATTTTGCTTTGGCAAAGTGATGTTATGTAAGCAGGGTACATGCTTTTTAATAGACTTTAAAAGTCAGTATTCTTTTTCTTGCTCTTAGTTGATTTAACCTTTCAATGTATGTGCTTTTCTATCTAAAATGTTTTGTGTATGAAAATTAGTGTTCTTATTGCCAGTGAAAATATGTTTATAGGATTATGGGAGAATATGTATGACTGTTATCACTTTTGTCTTGTCTGCAATGAATGTCACGTAAGGCATAAAATAGTAGTCTGTGTCTATCCATGCTCTGTCTGTCATTTATACAGTATGTCAGTTTACGATTAAGGTCAGTATCTTCTGTCTACATCACTTGACTATCATCTGTGTAAGAGGACAGATATTAGGACATTATAGTGGAAGGTGAAGGTCAGATGCAAAGTTTTACAAAGGTTAGAGCTTAGCCAATGATTCAGGTATTGGATGCAGGGTGTATGCTTTTGCTATGGATAAATTATTATTAGTCACACCTGTCAACAGCCAACCATGTGAAAAGCCAAATTTTTTTTGTGTACTAGTGACCACAGAATGCAGTTTCACCTTCCAAATTTGATTTTTGGACAAATACCATGCACCATTATTATTATTATTATTATTATTATTATTATTATTATTAGTATTAGTATTAATATTATTATTAGTATTTATGTATATGTTGTTCTCTCTGTTTGTGAGGGGCCCCGAGTAGCTGAGTGATCATTGCCATCTCACCTCTGTCTGTGTGTTTAAGTCTGGGGTTCGGCGAATGTGTGCATGTGAGAAAGCTTGCCAGTAGCCTCTCATGGGTTGGTGGTTCTTTCGGGGGTTTTCCTGCAGTCGGGAGGGTCAAGCCAAGTGTGTGAATTTTTTAGAGGTTTTAGACAACAAGTGTCTCTGAAACAGCATCATACTTTCAACCAGATTCACAATGTGCATGAAGCATCCATGAAAATTAATATAAAAGGGTAACAGGTCAATGTCACAGGTTGAATTGATTGTTTTATAGTTTTATGGAGTAGATATGTCTCCAGTTTCCATAAATGGACTGTTATCACATATGGCACATACTGGTACATGTAACTGAGGAGACAGAGTACAGCTCATGTGTATTTTTGGAACCCCATGCAACTTGTGGTGGTGGAGAGAGATTGGAGAGGATTAAGAAAAAATGTCAGCATCATCTCTCCACACATCCTGATGGAGTTGGCACAGTGGTTCACAGAGAAGTTCACAGTTTCTCACAGTCATTTAGGTGACAGAGTGGACATGATTTCTGTCAGATGGGCGTGGCTTACTGTGTATGACCTCTGCAAGAATGCTCTTTAGAGGTTGAGAGAGAGAGAGAGAGAGAGAGAGAGAGAGAGAGAGAGAGAGAGAGAGAGAGAGAGAGAGAGAGAGAGAGAGAGAGAGACCGATTTATCTACATCATTATCAGATGATTATACACATTTCTTTCTTCTAATGAAGACTATGTAAATAGATATAATGCCAGATCAAAGTTTAGATAATATTAATAAAGTTCAATGCCTCAAAAACTGTCCAAATACAATTGTATTTTTTCATTTACAAAAAGCTGATTAATACCTTTGTGCTTTTACTTCATTCAAAGAAATCTTAACAAACTTATAGACTTAGTGGGATCTTGTAGATCTTCTCTTGAACAGCACAAAGTTATGATGCAGTTTAAGCATAAAAAGTAATCCTCTGTGGCATGGACATCCAATTCCAGATGGCAGCTGCTTCAGTTAAAAAAAAAAACCCCACTGAATTTACCCTTCAATGCGGACAACATGTTTAGTCATTAAAAGTAATGACCCAATCCTGAGGCTGAATGTACATGTACACATTGATGAACTTCAGTTCAATTTTCTGAGTGCATTTCTCCTGTATAGGACTGCTCAGTTAATGTATGGTTCTTTCTGAATGGGGCATTTTTATAATTCTTTCATGCATCACAAGATAAAATTGTTTCCAATGATGTAACCCTTTGGAAACTTAAATGGTCTCTCCCTAATAAAGATTTAGCTGGAGCAGATTTTCACAGAAAAAAAAATTAGTGACCATTGTAAAAAATATCATAAAACTAGCATCAGAAGACAATGTCACTTTCAGCATGAGAAAGGCGTGTTTCTAACACGAAGCCATCTGATTTGGTGTGTTGTAGTTCAAAGCTCAAATTTTCATCATTAATAGTGGAAGTTTGGTAATTATTTCTAATTATTGTGACCTCAGCATTTTGTTGAAATGATTAACAATGTGGAAAATCTTAAAAGTTCCAAAAATTTAAGGTATTCTGCATGGTTGTATCCATATGTTCTTTTATTTGATTGTTCTTTTAAGGAAAATATAAAAACAATTTTCATCATGATACAAAAAAAACTGGTCAGTCATATGTAGATGATCATAATATAAATCTAACACATTTAATTATTTCAATGCAGTTTCCTGTTTGTGAATATTCAAGTATTTGGCTATTGAGACCACAAAATAAATATAAAACATGCAAACCAATTTCATTCCATAGTGTTTACCTGATTTCTTTATTTGATATATTGCTTTGTGGATTCAGTGGAAGACATGGGATTGATTCCTCATTTCTCAATTGATCAATCATTAAAATGGTATGTATCAAATTTGTGTAAAAATGACACTTTTCTAACAAAGCTTTATGGAATTAAAAGACTTATCAGTAGCAGTAATACCTAGTTTGGTCTCTACATGTATCTTAAATTGGTTTAGTGCTTTCTACTGCTTATTATAAAATCCTTTACATAACATGATACAGAAACTTAAGAAAGTTCTTATGGACCTATCTTAAACACATTTGGTGCAATGAATCTATTGTATAAAAATCTCACAATAATATGTTATTAAAATGTACAGATGCATTCATTTTCTTTTTCTTGTTGCAGTGAATGCAAAATGTTTTGTTAAGTTTGATATGAAATTCTGTATTAATGCACTCTTCAATGAAATGAATGATAACAAACAACAGACATCATACAATTTACAACAAAATGGAGACTACTCGATGGTATAAGTGGTTAGAGTGTCAGCCTCAAATGTAGGAGGTCACAGGTTCAAACCCAAGCCAAATCCTACCAAGACTTATAAAAATGGTACCAACAGCTGCCTTGCTAAGCACTCTGCATTTTGAGGTGACTGTAAGGTTGGTCAGTCTGGTGTCAGGATAATGTGGATGGGTGGAACATGATGCTGCATGTCTGCAGAATGATGCCCAAGCTAAAGTCATCACTATTAAATTTGCTAATACTGCAGACATCATAGCAATATGACTAAAAACTTGTTAAAGCTACATTAAACATCCAAATATCACACACACATCAAATCTGTTTTCTTATTTGTCTGATATGGAATAATATTGCACAAATTCATATAAATACCCCATACACAAACATGGCTGGATAAGGTCAAGTGTTGGTGGGGTTTTTCTTCTCCAAAATTTCAAAGGTACAAAAGCAAAAGAAAAGATGTTGTTATAGGTTAACGCAGCACAAGATCGGCTTTACACGGCAGAGGAAGAACCAGGGAAGACCCTGTAAAGAACCACTGACCAATGAAAAGTTACTGGCAAGCTTTCTCACTTACCCATATTGGCCGAGTTTAAGACTTAAACCGTAAAAGAAAAGTTGATGTGTCTATGTACTCAAAGTGTGCATAATACCCAATAGACGTGAGCAAGAATAAAACAAAATTTTAAGTGACAAGTGAATATGTTTCTATGAGTGTACATTTTAATTTAGTTGTTTGGGGGTGGAGGGGAAGAGCTCTCAATCTGGTCCTGATAAGTTCCCAGTAATATGCTGTACTATTTCTTCTGATAGATCCCAGTTGGCAAGAACAATCTTGCCCAATACATTAAATGGCCCGTCCCTTGCAGCGCATGTGTAGTTAAAATTGAATAAGTATGTATATTCATCTCGCTGACTGGGTCATAACGTGAGTTCGAATTCAGAATTTGCTCATTTGGGGTTTTTTAAAGAAACAAATGTGTCTATCAACTGGAATTTAATTGTCTAAATATAAGGTGCATAAGTTCAGAATGAAGTAAAAGTGTAAATATATTGTAAAGTCAAGTCAGTCAACCTTCTTTAAATGTACAAAAGAGACGACATTTTACTTTTATTTTTTCAGTCAACCTTCTTTAAATGTACAAAAGAGACAAGACATTTTACTTTTATTTTTTCAGTCAACCTTCTTTAAATGTACAAAAGAGACAAGACATTTTACTTTTATTTTTTCAGTCAACCTTCTTTAAATGTACAAAAGAGACAAGACATTTTACTTTTATTTTTCATGAAAATTAAGATCACTTGGACTGTATATAACACATGATGTTTCCATCTTTCAATGGAGGGCCGTCATCCATCGGCTATTCAAATTTCAATCAGTAAAACATTCATTGTCATTGACTAGAGCATAATTTAAGCTATGTGCAAGACAACAAGTTATTCATGTGATAGAACTACACCTTTCCCAAGCTGAATCGACATCACCATCAGGTGCTAACATTTTATGACTCTCTACAATGTTCACTGCATTGATTTCTGCTGAACATGTGCTGAATCCAAGATTTTATTAGGGAAAGACCATTTAAGTTTCTAAAGAAGGGGAAGAATGCTTGAAAACTGTCTTATTCTGATTTGTGATATAAAAAAGAACACTATGCAACTGCACGCTTTACTTTAAATAAACTTATCTTGTGATGAATGAAATAAAAGGGCCACAGTGACATTGTAGCTGGCAAGACAATACATTTATCAATATTTGACTACTCATCAAACCATCTGCTCAAGGATTAGTAAGCCAGTATTGTATTTGAAAGGTACAAGGTTGCAGTGCAATATTATATCAGTTTTTGAATCATATTTTGTGTTCCAATAATATACTTTTTCATTGTACATATTTTTTTTTGCATGCTTGATACTTTCAGTCATAGCTGTTGTTAATATGCCAATTTATTTTTACGTCACAGACTGGTCTGTGTATACTAGTCATAAATAAATATAGATGTGTTCCCTGTCAATTCTATAGTATGGCTAATATGCATCATAGAGTCATAGTGTCTCAGATTCAGTCCATACATTAGTTTTGAAGAAAGACATTGATACCATATCTCTATTCATGCATCAGAATTCTAGTTATCAAATCAAAAATGAATAAAAAGATATAGAAACTGTTCTATCTTGCTATTCAGTAAGTTTTAGACCAGCCCTCTTTCTGGGCTATTTTGTTCATGAGTTGCCCAAATGGTCAAAATTATTGTATATTGTATGTGCCTTCATACTAAATGGAGAGAAATATGTATTACTTTTTCGACAATGACATCAGTGTTAAGATTTTGTTTGAAGCTATGTGTTAAAGTTTTTGAAAGTCAAATACAGTGCAGAGGTGAGACACCATATTCTACTGAAACCTTGTGTTACATAGTTGCTTGCTTACTTGTTTTATTGTACATCATATACTAATGACAACTATTCTAGATTTTTGAATTAAAGATATTTTAGTGAAAAATTGGTATTCTGAATGAAATTTATGAAATTCTAGAAAAAATTATTTTTATGGGATACAAATTTTGGTAAGGAATTGCCTTTGTGGGCAGAGATAGTGAAAACATTTTTCTAGCACTATTATCATAAAATGTAGTTTTAAATTCTCAGTTTAAAAAACTCCCAAATAACACCAGTCAATTAGAATGTAACTAGGTGAAGAATAGTAGCAAAGATGAAGACAAAGATCAGTGCAAATAATTCATGAAGAAAGCTAAAATTTATGGTTATTGTTTTGCCAAAATGTTAAGGAATTTACTGTAATGGAATTCTAGGAACGGATACATAATTTGTATCCTCACTAGACCTTAAATGTTATTGGGTGTGTACATGTATATGTATTGAGAGAGGAAGATGCCATATGCTTGTTTAGATGTTTGTTGCTTTTAAAGAATGGATTCATTCCAGACAGCGTGCCTAAAATCTTACAAATTTATGACAGGATTCCTAATAAGCATGCCCATGGAATGTCTTCTCTGTTCATGTCATCAGAGAAGGAATTTAACATGCAATCAGACTAGGCCTTTAGTTATAAAAAATTTAACCATGTGCTCTTCATTGTCTAGTTTTTTGGTGTTTGATTGCTGTTTGCTTTTCTTGCTCATAAAACCTTAGACAAACATGGATTTTTACAGATTTTACACTGGTTGTCCATGTTTCCAGTTTTTGGGTCAAAATATTAGACATTATTCTTGCAATTTTGTTTATAAGATTTGTTATTCATTTTTCATTTTAAATATCTTTGAAGTATTTTCAAAACAAATATTTTGCATGTAGATTTTGATTTTTATTAAGTCATATGTTTTGTAAAACCAGATGCATTCTGTTTGTATTTCACCATGCTGAACTGAAATAGGTCTGTCTACTCAATAGTGTAATATATCTAAAGAACAGAAATATGTCTGTCTACTCAATAGTGTAATATATCTCAAGAACAGAAATAGCTGTCTACTCAATAGTGTAATATATCTCAAGAACAGAAATAGCTCTGCCAGCTCAGTAGCATATCAAGAATAAAAATAACTCCACTTTCTCAGTAGCAGATCTAAAGAATAAATAGTACCACAAATTCATTAGCATATTATATCTCAAGAACAGAAATAGTTCTGACTACTTATTAGCATAAAATATAGAGAAGTGAAAAATTTGCACCTACTCATTAGCTGAATATACCACGAGAATAGAAATAGTTAACCTATTTATTACCATGATACATCTCATGAGCAGAAATATCTAGACCTGGTTATTAGCACACAAATAACTCTGCCTTGAAAAATATAATATACTATATAATTCAGCATTTGGTTCAAGATTACATGTTCTGTAAGTGTTCATGTAATTAACATATCTTTTAAGAACAGACATAATTCCACCTGCTCATTAGTATAAAATATATGACAAACAAATATAGCTCCATCTACTCTGTAGCATATTTTGAAAACAGAAGGAGCTGCACCGGCTTATTTTCACATCTCAAAAACAGAAATAGCTCAACCTTCTTGATAGCTTAATATATCTAGAAAAACAAACAGTTATACTTACTTACTTACTTAGCACATAAATAGCTCTGCCTACCAAAATATAATCCAGCCTAATTACCTCACCAGTTGGCTAGAGATTTTATGTTCTGTTTTTCTTGTCTTGGATCTCAAGAACAGAAATAACTCCGCATACTCATCTGCCATCTCATTAGCATATAGTAACTTCAGAATGGAATAGCACTGCCTATTCAATAGCATAATGTATCTCAAGAAGAGAAATAGAAATACTCATCATAAAATGCCTCAAGAGCAGAGAAAGCTGTGCCTACTTATTAGCAGAACAAATGGTTTCACTTACTAATTAGCATCACATATCACAAGAAGTAAATAGCTCCAGATCAATTATTGAAAATAGTCCACTGTGATCACTGATGGCAGTAACTGATTTTCAAATGGCAATAAGTCTGTTTATTTTCCAAGCACTGAGTGGTCATCTCAGTACAATCAGTAAAGGTTGCCTTTTACCCATATTGTTGGTTTATAATGACACTCTTAAAACACTCAACCTGTGATTTATTTGTCCGATGTTCTACTAAGTAAGTTCTTTTTACAGCTACAGTCTTATATTTATGTTGTTTGTTTGTCATAGAGGAGGACAGTTATTGAAAATCATTTAAAAATTTAACTTAATTTATTACATATGGGCTTACCATAGTTTTCTGTTTAAAAAAAATTAAATGAGAATTAGATTAATCAAGTGTTTTTAGATAATTTCTCTGTCAAGCTGGCCTTGCATGTAAGGGCTTAAAAATTCAGCATTAATATATGATAACATATTTTTTTGTACCAACACATAAAAAATATTAACCTTTATTGATAAGGCATGGGATATATTACACTGCAATTATTATATTTAAAGTAGATTTAAAGTTGTTTATATCCTGACTGCAGCAACTATCAATATTGTGCAGTGGAAATGTCATGCACTATAGGCTGACCCAAAAGTTAAAATGTACAATGTATATTGTGGTAGAAAAGTTTTAATTATTGAATGACTTAATTTGACCATTAATGCCTCATTTGATTGAATATTAGTATTGTGATGTGAATTAATTATGGAAAGATTTACTTTGTTAATTCTTTAAAAAAGGCATGTAAAGGACATTTAAGGCCCAGAAATAATTATTTACCTGCAGTCTGTTTTATGTTGGTGTGTCTCAGAATCTATTAGGTATGCAAGTATATTTTAGTTACTAAGTTAAATAATTACTGGTGGCTTTAAGTCCAAGTCTAGTGTTATAAAAGTCAGCCTCATGTATTGACTCCATCAAAGGCACACTCATCTTAATTAGTAAACACATGACAGTTCATAACTTTCTGTTAGATAGTTTCCTCTTTAAATTTTGAAGCAAAGTATTGTCTTTTATGTGCAGTAAGATTGTTGCTTTGGGACAAAATAAGTGCCTTCAGTTCATGTTATGTGTCCCATCTTTAAAGGAAAATTATATTTGCATTTTAGTTGGTATTCCAGACACTATACTTTGTGAGGTGATCTTTTAAGGTAGGTGTCCTTAAAAACATGTTTTATTGTTTAATCTTCTCATCAGCAGTCTAATATTTTGGTATGCCAGCTAGAGACTGGGTACAGATTGTCATGGTTATGCACGTGAATAGAAAATGTGGTTTCCATGCAATAATTTGAGCTTTACTTAACATGTTGGTACCAAGTTTTGTAGGTAGATTGTCTTAGATAAAACAGGCTCCAATTGATTTTGGATGGTAAAATGATTAATAGCTATGGTCACTGTTACTGATCAACCTAAAGGTTTATACTACAATGGGCCCAGCTTCATGTGACTTCACAAAACTCTGCAGCAAGGTTTTTCATAACACAATGGATTCCATGAAATGACATGAATTGTGCCTATATATATATATATATATATATATATATATATATATATATATATATATATATATATATATATATATATATATATATATATATATATACTTTGCAAATGAGATACCCATAAATGGAAAAGAACTCTGATTTAATGGTCACAATGTTAAAGGTCAAGGTCACTGTCACATTCCAATGTTTTGATTTTTTTTTTTTATAAAGAGATGGTGGGGATATCAACTATATTACAGCAGAATATGTTCTGGTTTTTAAATAGCCAGGTTTTTTTTTATTCAATTGGCTTTGTGTGTGCAACGTTTAATTACATGTACTTGAGTTTTAGGCATCCAGGAGATTTATAATTTGTTGCTCATTTTTCAACTAGACAGATTTGCACAAAGATTCTCTGAAATGTATTTCTTAACAAGTTTGCAAATTATCAACATAAAACCAAGAATGTTTGATCTTAAAACTTGTATGAAGTTTAAAGACATTTGGAATATCTACCCTCATTATTATTTATGTATTATTGTTTTTACAGACTATTATTGCACCATAATGAAGTATGCTATCCATGCCACTTTATTTCATGACCCAAATAGAAAATGAGTAATGTTGCTGGGGATTTATAGTTCTCAAGTTAATAAGGAATTACTTTACTAATTAAAATAAAAATTGAGTAAACTCTCCTTAATCCAGGTCTTATGTATACCAATGTGTCAATGCATGACATTCACTGGGAACAGATTTCCTTTATTACTGTCACAGACAAGTGAATGGTCATACATAGAGCTTTCCCTCATTATAAAGCCTTTCATTATAGCAGTTCTTGTTATAAGGTTGGCATGATGATGGATTCCATTTCATTAAGTATAGTAAAATTATATGCATCATATACTTCATTGTAAGGTGGTCTCAATGTAAGGCAGTATACTATATGGCTTATGAAGACAACATTATAATGAGGGAACATTATATCACTTTTTTTGGTAACATGGTGACAGCACCAACAATGGAATTTGTGTTGAGTCTTGTGTTCTGTATGAATGAAGTATGCATATGCAAGATGTCCATGTCTTTCCAGTGTTAGGACAAAACTATACCATTATAATGCATGTCAAGAAATCCATTGTTGTTGAAGCAGTTTCTTCCTCCACATTCCTCACTTGTTGGTATGAAAAAGGTGAGAAGAACTGTTCTGATTAATGGGGTTTCACTAAACTCTGATTATATATAGATGTTGCAATTTTCCAAGAAGACTCAAACTTAATGCTCCTTTTATCATTTGTATTTTTTATAAATTATTTTCCATGATTTGTAGCTGATGTGCATCCTGTGAAATTTAAAAACATGTATTTAGTGATTTTTCACTTGCATCTTTATCTGGATATATAATCATTATATTGACACTAGTTGATTGCATCCCCAGTTTTATCTCTATTGGTAGTTCCGTTATATTTTGAAATTCATTCTTTTAAAAGCAGAATCTTGCTTGGTGTGAACCTGTCCCAGGGTTGAATTCATTAGGCTGACCCCAGGGTCATACTGTTAGTGCAGGCTTTGCTTTTGTTTAATACTGACAGTTTGAGAGCATTTTTATTGTAATTTTCTTTATATTGGGCAGTATACAATATGTAATCCTCAAAACAAAGCTGACAGACAAAAATGTTAAAATTGTGATGAGTCTGTCAATAGTGTGAGACATGCATTTCAGTTGTTTTTATTACCTGTCAACAACACTTCATTGGCATAATATACACAGATGAAATGATGTTCTGATAAAAATTGCTCACTTTCAAAAATGATGCTTCTAATAATAAAGTTTTTAAAAAATCAATTCTGCATTGTTAATTGTTTGAATAAAAATAGAAAAGAAATAATGCTTACTTCACAGCAATCAAGAGGATGCAATCAAGTCTTCAGTCCTTCAGCAAGAGTAGTGCTCTATTTGTTTATTTTTTAGAAAAACAGTTTGTTTTTTTGAAAACAGTTTTGAGAACTGAGAGAGGACTGAGAGCAGTTAACCTGTTTTTTCAAGGTAAACTTGAATCTTTAATGTAATCAACAGAAAAGAAACAACTTCACACATGGAACATTAACAGCATTAATTCTATTAAGCTGTCATAACTTACATATTTATCCAGTCATTTCCGTAGCCAGTCAAAGCATGGAATGGTTCAAAGAGAAGTGCAATAACTAAACAACAAATGGCTCTTCAGATACGAAATATTAAGTAGCAGGGAGGGCAAATTACTCAAAGTGCAGGATCTGGGGGGCAGCACCAGATGTATTGTTAGGGTTGTTTGTCCCTCTCTTGTGGAATGACCCCTGGAAGGGATGCAGGGAGAGATGTGAGTTGCCAGTTAAAGATCCACCCCAGTTCACCCCTATCATGTCTTACAATGATGGGACCACTCCCAAAGACCCACCCCAATTCACCCCTATCATGTCTTACAATGATGGGACCACTCTCATAAGGACTAAAGAAGAGTCCATACCATTATTTGTTGAGCTGGTAGAAACCCCCAGATGATGCCAGCCATGATTGTGTCAAGACTTTTTTTTTTTAGTAATGTATCTTCTGGAAGAATGAGGACTCATAATAAATGTGGGTGGCTGTTAAAGGAATACTAGTGATGCATGGAACCATGTTTTATAAAATACTTTAAGCTACATCTGCAAAGGCTGAGGATGGAAAATGTACTGCCCAGTGTCATGCCATTCATGTGGACAGGGGATGTTCACTGAGATGCAGCTGTGTCAGACGTACACCAATGATAAAACAAAGTATTAGCTGCAGTGGAAGGAACAAAAATGAACCAGGGTGCAGTTTAAGCAGTTGATGGTCTAGTTACTCATTAAAGGTGGCTGTACACTAGACTTATACCAGTTATATTGGTCTGTATGCTGGCCATATACAGGTATATATCCAATTTTTTAAAAATGTATCTGGTAAATCATAAACCAGCAAAAATGTGCACAATATTTATGCATATAACACACGATAGATATGAAGCATTATCGAGGTTCAGACCCCAAGACTCACATAGCAATACAGATTATGAAAACGGCATGACAACTGCTAGGAAGGGGATGGCCAGTGCAGCAGAGGAAATGGGACAGGAATTCGACTGCCTTGGTGCTATTGAGCTCAAGGTCATATTTGACTAGGCATTGTATCATATACTTATTCCTGGAAATCTAGATCACAGTTGGTACTGCACTTTCAGCAAGGTCAATAATGAGTTGCATGCTTAATGGGCAAAATATGTTTTGAGTTGAGGATGAAGATCATTTGTCCTCAAGGATATAGACATTTGTGGAATGTTTAATGGAGTGGGGCGGGCAGATGACTATTGCACAGCAGATGAGCAATGCACATGCAGCTGCCACTCTTGCAGCCCTTGCAACAGGCATAATTTTTCATCAACTTCATCACCTTACATTAGAATGCAGATGAGTTAATCCTGGTAGACAAGTTTAACCAAGTGAAGTTTGAAGCACAAAAGCCTGGAATGTTAGTCATCGTCATTAATGAAGCAAGAGGGGCCCCTTGGGGCCGAGTGGTCTAAAGCGCTGTCCGTTACGGATCACTGCCATCTCACCTCTATCTGCGTGGGTTCGAGTCTAAGATTCGGCGAATGTGGATATATGAGAAAGCTTGCCAGTAGCTTCTCGTGGGTCGGTGGTTCTTTCTGGTGATTTCCCGGTTTCTTCCTCCACCATTAATACTGGCTGCCATGTATAGCCTATCGTGTGCTGAAAAATGGCGTTAAACCCCACAACAACAACAACATGAAGCAAGACCTGATCTTTCTACCAGCATAGATGTGCCTGACTAGGGCAACGATTATCCAATGGCCATTGTGGCATGTGGTCTTTATGAAGTGCAGGAACCTGCACCTACAAACAAGGACCCCATAAGAGCAGGTACTTTAAACTGAGTTGTGCATTGGGTGGTGGAATACCTTGATAAAGTCCCATAAAGGGAGGTCTCACAAGGGGCTACTTAAAATAAAAATACCTGGAGGTGTGGGAAAGGCGAGTTAACAAAAAGGAAGCAACTGTTGATGATGTGGCCGACCTGAAAAACGTCTCAAACGATCAATCAGCCTAAGGGACATTACCAGCGGCAGGATCTACAATAACATGAAATATTGTGGGGTGGGATGGGGCAGGCATATACTTGTTTACCATAACATGCACACCTGCATGGCGGCCCTTTTTGGCGTCAGTACACAAAATTGAGCTTTAAGGGTGATGCCGAAAAGTCTATCCAGCTGACCAGAGCGGCCAGTACAAAGCGTGTATGGGTTCTTGGTTGGGGAAATGATAAAAAGCTTGACCCTAAACGAGCTGTTTGTACTGGTGCTACATAACCCATACAGATTTTCGAGGTCTGAAGAAATATACAGAGACTCTTCAAAAGCAGACGGCCAAAGTTCAGTGCAGCAAAAGAATGAAACATCTAGAACCCCACGTCCGCGACCGTGGTGGAGGATATCCAGCTGGTGTAAAACAGGCTTTGGAACAGTCCCAGCAAATACATCATACTGTGGTTGATCAGCTTCAACATGACTTGTTTCCCAGGGCATTGGCATGGGGAAGTGTGCCCAATACTTTGAATGGTTCACCCAGCCAATCTATTACTAGAGTCACTTCCCGAGATCATTACAGGATTAACGTTCTTGAGGCTTTACCTGCAGCTGACACCTAAAGTGAATTCGCCCTATGCGATCTTGTTAATGATAGTGCCATAAAGGCGAGATAAACTAGTTAGTTTTGAGTTTTGCAAGCGTAACGTTGTCGTCTTCACACATATTTTCACTGGATAGCTGTATTACTGCATTAAAGGTTTTATCGTATGCTGGAGTAACTCAAAACATTAACATGTTTTAATATATGGTAAACCGGAAATGAGCTGCAACATGGATTGTTATTCAGGATCATGCTCTCATTTGACGGTGTTTACTAATTACTACCATCATGCATATGTTTGATTACGTTTAATTTTAAATAAATAAATCTTTAATTCAATGACAATTTTTTAAATGTAATCACTTGTCGGTAAATGAATCTCAAACTAAATTAAATCGTCCTTGCCATAGATGTAACTTTAACTTTGAAAATACATTATACTCTAGCAACAAAGATTTCACATTTGTATTACCTTTATTTTAAAAAGCAGCGGTTTTGTGTTTATATTATCAATTAATGAAAGTAAATTACAATCCAAATGGCAATCATGTATCAAGGACAACTTTTTGCAAAATAGTACTGGTAATTTAAACCAAAGTAAAGACATACTTTTATTAAGACCCCTCATCATAAATAGGTTTCTTTTTAAGCGTGTCAAAATACATCTTGTTTCTTAACATAGAAAATCAAAAGAACTTATTCAATATCGTACTTATATTTTCCAAACAGCACATAGGCAGTTCACATAATGTATAGTTCTGCTTGTCACAGAGGTTAAGAGTATGGGATGGCCTGTATTTCATGGACAATCATATGTCCATCCATTTTGCAGAAGTTCCTACTCCTAAACTATTTGGAAGATTGCCATGAAACCTTAGACATATTCATCCCAAGGTCTAGTTAGTCCAAAATTAAAATGATGCTCAGAGAATCAACAATGCAGCCATTTTGAAATTGCTTTCAATGTTAATCATCTTCAATGGTGTTTTCATTAAAGACCTGTTACAAAATCTAGTTGGTTCACAATGAAAATGGTACCAATCTGACAAACCAATATGACCATCATGACCACAATGTTGAAATTTTTTTTTTTGCTACTACTCTTAAATGGAAAAACATTTACATGTTTTTGTTCTGAATGAAAATGGTACAGCATGGACATCCAGTATGACTAATATGCTAGCTATTTTGTAAATCTCACGATTAGAAATCGGATGATTCAGATCAATATAGACACGGTGGCTCAGAGGTTAACCTACCTGAACCGAAACCAAAAGAATGCTGGGTCAAACCCTACTATCGGATGAGCCAGATTCAGCTAGCGTGATGTGTTCTTGGGAAATTCACTTTACTCCAATTGCCTAGGCACTAATTAACCTACTTGTGTTGCTGTGTTGTAAAAGCACCAATCATAGCAACATGACAGTGTAGGTCTGACATTCAATATGTCCACAATTCAAACCATCTTGAAAATATTGTTAATGTTAATCAAATGGATAGTTATATCACCATTTGTACTAAAGACATTTGATGAGGCTTAGTTTGTCTTCAGTGTAAATGGTGCTGATCTGAAACAATATGCCAGCCACGACACCCATTTTGAAAATCTTTTTGCAACTACTTAAATAGAAAGTCATATGGCATAGTGTTTCTGCATGATTTCTTACAGTATGATGAAAATGAAATTATGCTGACCAGAGATCATATATGGTCAACAAAGTGACCATCATAAAAATGTTATGCGTTTCACGCCATTTTCCAGTACATGGTAGGCTCTACATGGCGGCCGATATATTTGGTGGAGGAAGAACCTGGGGAAATACCAGGAGGAACCATCAACCCATGGGAAGCTAGTGTTCTCAAATACTTACGTTGGCGGTAAAAATCGTTCTTGCTACTTCATCTGAATGGATGGTTATATCAAAAAGGGGTTTTCACTAAACGATTTCTTTCAGCTTCTAGTTGGTCCCAAGTGAAACTGGTGCCACTCTTAAATCCAGCATCTTTAAAATTTTATAACAACACCTGCTAAACCTAGTCATATCGACACTGGTTTTTCACTGGTAGACTTCTTGTGATATGTAGTTCGTACTGAACGGAAATTGTGCCGATCTAATTATATCCAGCATGGCCACGTGGAATCCCTCTTGATAATTATGTTTTCGCTAGTTCTCTTAAATCTCAAGTCACATGAACATGGGGTCTACTTCCTCTGATTAATCGTGGCAAGCTTGCATCCTATATAGATGTAGTAGCGGTTTTGAGAATATTATCCCTCAAGAATATAGTTTCAGCATTCGACAGAAATAATTGTTCTAGTTTTAATTTCTTGAACATTTTTGGACAACGGAGCGTCTGTCCCTTCGATTAACGCTTGTTTGTCTTTACTTCATACGGCCGTAAAGCCAAGTTAGTTAAGGTATAGCCCTGTGCATCTCCTGCGTCCATCTGTCAAACATCCACAATTGCTTGTTACCAGTGTAAAGTCCACATGTTTTATCCGATTTAAATCAGATTGGAATATGGGTTACTTCAGAATATGGGTTTATTCTGACACTCTTCTGAGCAAGATACATGCGTGTTTTTGAGGCGATCGTGCATCTATTGGCTACCCTTGTTATTACTCTTTGGTACATTTCAAAACCGGTTTTGTTCATTTTGATCAAAGCTTTGAATATATTGTATCATCTTTTAAATCTCAGATTATCTTGAGAATTAAATGACAGGTGATTTCATGTCTGACTGATGGAGCTTGTTACCACTCTTAGGCCATGGTTGTGTTCCAGTTTGATCAAATATTGGAATACAAGGTTAAATAAAACGTTTCTGGTTACCCAACAAAACCTATTTTATTTCCTGCTGAATCCGCTCGTTTCTGGAGTCAAAATACACCCAAAAGATTTGAAGAAAACTCAGCAGGAACAAAAATTTAGAGATCGCACTAGGATTTAAATTAAAAACAGGATTCACTATTAGTAACAGATGATGCTAATTCCAGTTTGGGGAATGTGCGTTTTGATTATAATAAACAATCCGAATTTGGGCGTTATACTTAACAGCTCTAACTCTGGTCTTGTCGCTAACAACGCAAGTAATCAGACCTCAACCTATCCTTCAAAATAATGTGGATAATTTTTAAAATCAATTCAGATTTTAATTTCTAACAAATTTAATACATTCTCTTATGTACGTCTCAACTGCTATACTATTTTTTTATCCTTTATTTCTAACGGAAAAATGCAACAAACTCTTATTGCAAAAATAATAAATCTATGGAAATTTTTATATAACCCGATTGTAACAGACTGGAATACGAGTTTGCGCCCATTTGCAGAACATTTTTTGTCCATATCATCGATAAAGCAAAATTTGGGTTAGCATTGATAGTTATAACGTTAGCGTTTAAATTTTCTTGTGATAAATGAATGAAAAATGTGTTTCGAATGTGACGGTAGGAATCCGAATTTGTGCTATGAAGTTTCATTTGTCTGCACTTTTACTGAAATTTCCTCTCCACGCTAGTGCAGCATCCGATGAATTTAATATTGCATAAACCTTACTTTTAACAGCTTTTATGTTTTTTATCGCATCAATAAAGCAAATCGTAACCTTTCATAGGAATGAAAATTAGTTATGTCAATTCCTTAAAGTTACAATTCCTTAATGTTACAAATAAACACTTGTCTCAGACATAATCGCTATTTCTACAATTCTCTGCCAACAGAATGTGGCCTATAACTATCAATATGTTCATAAATTTATAAAGAATTTAAAGGTGTTTTGTTCATTTGGCTTCGATGGACAATTCGGCTGTTGCATACATGCACGTACCTCTTTCAATTTGAGATTCAGTCATTGAAAAGCCTTCAATATTGAGGAATATTTTAACTAACGGTGGATAATTTTAAACGAAATTTATAGAAATATAGGTACTATTACATTTGATATTAATTCAGTTTTCACATTTTTAATTTAACAAATCAAAGTCTTGTAGCCAATCAAATTTTAAAGCAATTTGTTTAATTTCCATAAATGATACCTTTTCAGTTATACAACAAGACTGCTCGCACCAAATCATTACCTTTCATAAAGAATGAAGTTTCATCAAACATGGGGAAACTAATGTCAATCATCTCATGCAGATGATGTTGACCAAAAAAGTTACACCCCTCTTCATTCGGCAGTGACATGATTTGTGTCGCAAATGTATTAATCGTATGCAGCTAAAAGGACAACAAGATGTCGGTAAGAATTAAAGTTTTAAACAGCAAAAAACAAAATGTAAAACTTACATTTTCGTAAGTGAAGTTTCTGAAACATGAGAAAAGTTCGCATGTTACCTTTTGTCTCATTGCCAAGTGCATACTAGTAAACCCTAACTACTTGATGTTTGTTCAAAAATTTATTTTAGCTAAACAAGGGCAAATTGCGGTTCTTAAACACATACTATTATGAACATCGGAATTGACAAACTGTTTAATATCGTCGATTTTTTTTTTCCATGAGGTGGGTCGGGGCCGGCTTTAGTATCGGTATCGGTGTTGACATCAGAAGTTGGAAAATAAGGCTGTTAAAACAAATTCTGTATTGTAATTCATTAAAGTATCTAAATTACTATGACCTTTTTCTATGTCCTTAATATACCACACGTACTCATCCCAGTTTCAGGGGTACTTACGAAAATGCATATTTAACAATAAAGTACTAAGAATTATGAACTGATGGTTACTTTTAAATGCAAGTCGTTTTGTAACTGTATTGTTGGGATTAACGCCATTTTTCAGCACACGATAGGTTATTCATGGCGGCCAGTATTAATGGTGGAGGAAGAAACCGAAAAATCACCACCGACCCAGAGAAGCTACTGGCAAGATTTCTCGTATCCACATTCGCCGAATCATAGACTTTAACCCACGCAGACAGGTGAGATGGCAGTGATCCGTAACGGACAGCACTTTAGACCACTCGGCCACTCGGGGCCCCTTGTAACTTTTTATCTCTTTCCTATGTATATAGCATCTATTCCGAATACGTGTTCTCTTTCTTTTGTTCTTTTTTGAAATATATGTCGATAGATGCTTTAAGGTCAACATAGAAGTTTATACAAAAAATATTAGCAACACCAACATTAAATTCACAGTCAGTACGAAACCTCGGTGTCACTCTTGACAGTACTCAATGCATCATCTCCATTCGAAAGTATCTGTCAGATGATGCCAAAAAAAAAACAGTTCCTTAGTACTTATTTCAACCCCTAGAACAGTCATAATGACCTAACAAAGTATCCATTTTAATGTATCCTTACCTTAAAAATTTACAGCATGTTTTCTGTTTCTAATTTTGTGGTGCTTGTTTTTAATTTTTGTAATCATTTCATTATATATTGTTTGTTTTTTATATTCTTTTGTAAGCGTTGTCAAATGTAAAGCGCTTAGAACTTCTAAAGATTATGCGCTATATGAAGTTCTTTTTTAAAAAAAATATATTATAATAATAATAATAAAAATAATAATAATAATAATAATAATAATAATAATAATAATATTATAATAATAATAATATTATTATTATTATTATTATTATTATTATTATTATTATTATTATTATTATTATTATTATTATTATTATTATTATTGGTTTTTAATCAATTTTAAAACCAAGAAATATATGACGAAAGTACGTCCACTGCAGATTTAATAAATATCACTCCAACAACAACATTCATAGAACAGTACAATATGGAAAACAAAGGCCGAAAAAAAAAAAGTTGTGACAACGGTTTTGACTACATAGAGATGGATGTCTGGCTGACCGCTAGTCTCTTCCAGATTACAATACTTGAATGACAGTTATAAAAACCAGAGTGAAGATGCTCGGTCCTGGAAAGAAAAAAAGCATATTTGGTTATTTATTAAACTGAACCAAAATTTTCAAAAAGCAAGGTTACTTTCTTATTAATACTTGTAACTAATATATATATATATATATGTGTGTGTGTGTGTGTGTGTGTTCATTTATGTTCATTGGAGTTACTTTGATGATGAGGTTTGATGATGTTAAGGCGAGAGGAAGGCGGCTGTTCTACTTTTATTTTTATTTATTATTTTTTCGTAGAGATTAAAAGTATTTCGATCATTGTAACAGTCATTTAGTGAGTTTGAGTTACTTTAACGAGGAAGGAAAGAGTAAGAATTTAACGAGGAAGGAAAGAGTAAGAAAGTAGTATGAAAATATTAGGTTGAGAACAATGAAAAGCAGTTTATTATGGAAGAGAGCCAATTATTTAAAGTCACAAAATATTCGAGGTAAATATAAAGTGCAACCTGCTTTTTTCATGATACATTCGATACAAGTGCATGATGGGTATAAAGATTAGATAATGCGTTACATTTGTCAGCTATCAAAAAAGTTTGATATAACATGCACAAAATACGTAAGTGGTTACTTAAGTAGAGAAAAGGGCATGATGCATATGCCTTATAGACCTGCGTAAATTTAGAGTGCAAAAATAAAAACTCTATAGTCAAAGGTAAATGTATTAAAGGAATGGGAAAAAGTTTTTCGGACGGATACCGCACGAGCCAAGATATCCTATACACATGTATACACTGACGCTTGAATGCATTATAACATAACTTTTGTTTACGAATTAGGCCTACTTCTTGAGTATTAGATTTCAGACTGATCATCTATTATGCCTTATGAACGTGTCTTGAAATGACGTCATGCATTAAATAGTTAAAGATACATTGGCTGATGTGGGGCAAGCGTTCATAGCGAGAACACTACCTCAGTAATCAAGGACGTGCTTATAATGTTAAAATTCTATGATGCTTTTGAACATATACACAATCTTCAGTTTTCATCATACTAACACCTCACAGTCATTGCACGGGCATGTTCGAATGGTCTAAGTCCAAAAATGTAACCTTCAGATGCATTATATTCGATATTTGATGGAATGTATCAATATTTTTCACTTTGAAAAGAATGCAAAAATAACGTGGATATATATGTCCATTGCCTGGATAAGACCTAAATAATACCCTACCCAAAGAAGTCACAGATGATACATCCAACAGTGGTTTCAATTCGACATCTGGAGGAACAATGGACAGGTGGGTAATCACAGACTGCTGCTGGATGCTGGGATCATCTGCTGTAGGCCGCGAGTCGCGTTTCATCCTGATAGTGCTGGGACAGTCCTAATGTTGAAAAAGGATAAATATTGTGAGGAAGAAGGAGAAACTACTAGTAAAAGGAAACAACTGACTTTGAATAGGAAAACAAAATGGCCGGCGTTACTCTGAACTACTGCTGAAATGACTTATCTGTCCAACTGTTTCACTGCTCGAGGTTAAGTATTCAACTCTAGAAGCACAACGTAGACATACTTATTTGTCTTTACATCTGTAAAAAATTAAATATGGTAATCAAACCAAAAGAAAAATTAACACAAACACACATACATATAATCTCAGAGCCATTATTAATTGACATTACGTTAGTAATTGACATTACAATAGATGCTTCATCAATTTGTGTATGGGATACGATAACATTCAATTTCTGGTTCAACAAGACCACGCTATACGGTAGCCAAAAAACAAATAAGCTTATGGCGTCTCCCAACTGAACTTAAACGTCGGCCCTATACATGTTGCATTTGATAAATTCTGATATTAGTACGTCAGATTCTTCTCAGATATGCAAATTTTGATTCAAAAGCCAAAGCCAGATAAAATAAACTAGTGACGTTGAATAGACCTTGTATCATAGATGTTGACTTCCACTCCCAACAGTTGTAACACAATTGCCACCATCATCACTATCATGTATAATAAGGAGTTGATTTGAGTTCGAGATACTTTGTAAATCAGACTTGCTCTTAAGTATAGGATCATGCATTTTCGACGTAAATACTTCCTTTGGTAGAGATATTTATATGATTGACATCTCCTGAATTTCAAAGGAACAAGTATACTTGCATGCAGATAACTACGTGGTACATAAATCTTACAAAGTTTGTCGTCAAATTCGGGTTTTTCAAATTGACAAAAACCAGAACACAGCACTTAACATCTTCAGTTTTTATCATTGAGATTTTAAATTGTTTCCTACTTGGCTTGCAAGTTGTAATTTGGTTACAAACCAAATATTCAGCAATTAAGCATGTCGCATTCATTTAAGAACGATTTATTCCTAACCAAATGTTGCGGATTTCCCGAAATTTAAGAAATCTTAAGATGTTAAAAATTCTAAAGTGTTCAATTTTAAAGCAAAATAATTTAGTCCTATTTTTTCTTCATCCAAGGACACCCCCCCCCCTTGAGGCCTCGTGGTTAGAGTGTCCGTCTCTGATGCGGGAGGTCACAGGTTCAAACCACGGCCGAGTCATACCAAAGAATTATAAAAATGGAAATTGGCGCTTCGCATTAAAAGGTTAGGAACAGGACAATTCGACCTAATGGTAGGATAATTTGAAGGGGTGGGACATGCTACATGCCTGCGGCATGATTCCCCAGTGCCAGACATCACTATTAACTGTCACATCGAAGGTATCGTAGCTATATGACGATTTTTAAAGCTACGTTAAAAATCCAACACACACTTACATGCATGCTCTACATCTATATTTTCAGAAATATCAGACGCAATATAAAATAAAATTTGACAACTTTATGGGTCCGTAGTGGATATGAAGGCAGGTATAGGGAAAAGTGGGAAAATACATTCTCCTGTATTCTTAATTCTGCTAGTATAGAAGAAAATGAAACTAATGTTTAAAGCTTCCACAAAGGGGAATTCAACAATGTAGCCTGGTACGGTGGTCTATAGGACGGTTGTAGGATTTAACGCCACTTTTCAGAACAAGATAGGTACCAGGTAGACTAGATAGAGAAGATCTTTTATTCAACATTTGGCTGAGCTGATATGGAAATCAAGACATTTTACATGTCTGGCCTGTAATTTTATTTTGTTGGTAAAAATATTATCTTTAGGCCAATAAGCTTGGTCAACACACGAGTCAACAATAGTTACATACACTTACCTTTACTTTGTTGTGACTAACTACTTATATCAATCTATATGTTGTTAGTTTGAAATCAGTGAATTTGGTAAAAATTAGTTTCGTTTTTTTTAAATCACAATTACCTATGTTCATATGAGCACTTCGGTTGTCATAACTTCAGTTTCAGAAGTTCATTGTTTTTGCACGTTGTCCATCTTTAATTTCGGAGAAGAGCGAATCATGCAGGCAGTCTGCAATCCTCGAACGCCTAATGGAAGTGATAAATTTTGCAAAGCACCGAAACAGGTGTTTTGGATTTTTAATTTAAACTTTAATGATTTGAGTTATATCGCTACGATGTTTACAGTCAGTTTATAGTGATGTCTAGAATTGAATCATGCCGCAGACACGTAGCTTCGTGACCCACCTAGTCACACGATCCTGACACCAGGCCGATCAGTCCTAACACCAACCTCTTAATGTTGAGCGCTAAGTGAGACGCTCTAACCGCTTAGGCCATCTGAGCCATCATAGAGGAAATTTGACATGCCTCAATAGGAAAGTAATCACCACACTTTTAAAAAAATTCTGAAAACATTGCAAGATACGGGATTATTGTGTTACTTACAAAATCACAGATATCTGAGTTGGCGGGACACACCCTGACAACACATTGGAAGGTAACGTAATTGCTGTTGAAAAACCGGAAGGCGAACAAGGAGGTAGCCAGTTCTCCTGGCCCAGCAACGCTGAAATCCCCTACAAGATCATAATTTGCTGAGCATCTGAAATAAAATTTTAAACAATTGTAAATATAATAAATGAATGATTGATTTAAAAATAAACAAATGAGACTCGAAGATAGTGCTTATATAATAGACATACAAACACGGATTAATATACATGTATAGGAAGATTCACGGATACAGCATGAAAGAATGACAAGGAGACAAAAGCAAAAACATTTGTAAGGAATTTTACCATAACTAAACACGCGCATATACATGTACACACATACACATATACACATATACACGGAATTCAGTTTCAATTTAGATGAACTGTTTTAGTCTTTTCTTGTGCCTTACCCGTCAATTATGATGTCTTTGTACAGGTCTCCTCCTGCGGTGGAACCGGAGAAAGCTTTGCAGTTCAATGGCATCAGATGGTATTCGCCTGCAGTGTGAACAAAAGGCTTTTATGATCAAAGCTTTTCTATTATTTCTGTTTGTCATATATTAATGGTGTAATTTAATTGACTGACCGTTTCTTCTAGTTCATTTATTATCGACCTAGAAAAACGCTGTGGGAACTCTAGATCATATCTACGCTTACACAACATTTAGTTTCATACCTCAATAAACTCACAACTACACTGTCAAAACCTATATCTAATATATCCATCCTAACATTTTAACAGCTCAAAAATATATGCATAAAACTATCAGTATCCACAGTGTGTACAATCAGGAAACATCAGCCGTTTGGTATGACAACACGCCACAAAACGACCCACCCTCCTTAAATCGTCGCATAAACAGCATCTATTTGATTATATTATAAAATTGGACAAAGTAAAATTCCTGATGGAGAAATAAGCATGTGATTAAATTGACACATTGCTATCAGTTACGTTTACTAATGCCGATACCTTAGTTACGTGTACTAATGCCCTTACCCTAGTTACGTGTACTAATGTCCTTACCCTAGTTACGTCTACTAATGCCCTTACCCTAGTTACGTCTACTAATGCCCTTACCCTAGTTACGTCTACTAATGCCCTTACCCTAGTTACGTCTACTAATGCCCTTACCCTAGTTACGTCTACTAATGCCCTTACCCTAGTTACGTCTACTAATGCCCTTACCCTAGTTACGTCTACTAATGCCCTTACCCTAGTTACGTCTACTAATGCCCTTATCCTAGTTACGTCTACTAATGCCCTTACCCTAGTTACGTCTACTAATGCCCTTACCCTAGTTACGTCTACTAATGCCCTTACCCTAGTTACGTCTACTAATGCCCTTACCCTAGTTACGTCTACTAATGCCCTTACCTCAGTTACGTCTACTAATGCCCTTACCTCAGTTACGTCTACTAATTCCCTTACCTCAGTTACGTGTACTAATGCCCTTATCTCAGTTACGTGTACTAATGCCCTTACCTTAGTTACGTGTACTAATGCCCTTACCTTAGTTACGTGTACTAATGACCTTACCTTAGTTACGTGTACTAGAGACCTTACCTTAGTTACGTGTACTAATGCCCTTAGTTACGTGTACTAATGCCTTTAGCTTAGTTACGTGTACTAATGCCCTTACATTAGTTACATTACACATTATTAATGCCCTTATATTAGTTACATGTACTAATGCCATTATATTAGTATGTACTAAAGTCTTATCAGTTATTTAGTTACATGTACTAAGGTTTATATTTAACGATATGAACGTTTGTAGTGTCGCCTACTACTGTCTTACCAAGTATACGTCATTAGCAAAGAAACAAATTGTATTGTTTATTGACCACATTATGTACGAAGTGTTAAACACTCAAAATAGTTTTGGTTGATAAAAGCTGATAATCCTTGAAGTTACTTTAAATTAGGAATCTTGTAGAAATAAAAGACCTGGTTCTTTTTATCACCAACAAATCATACATTAGTTACTAGTACAAATGTCAAGTCAAGTAGCCATATAAATTAGGAACGATCGGTTTTTTATCGACAGTATAAATAATTTGTGTGTGTGCTCGTTTACATGTGGGTGTGTGTAAAGTGGGATTTGTACGTAGAAATATTTTTTATATTCATTTGAAGATCTAAGAATTTCAAATGTCTTGGTTAGAACACTTATAAAATGCCAAATTTCACAGGTTATTTTTTGAAATTAAAGTAAATTTGTAAAGTACAAAAGTCTCTATGCGTTCTGACAGTTTCGCTGTATACTGCCCCTTCACAAGTCTTGCTATTTTAAGGAAAATTTCTGAATCTATATTCGGATTACATTATATTTGATCTTCAGTAGATCTGGTAAACAACAACGTGACAGAAGCAGTTAATGATACTAGCAATAATACAAATATTGAAGTTAACGAAGTTTTTGTTATTTTTTAAATTATGATGTGGCAAAAAGTAAAAAAAAAAAAAACACTTGTTCCAAACTCTGATTAAAAAATTCAGATTGAGTATCAAATCAACCCCAAAAATGAAAGGAACATACAAGAGAATTCTCAAATTGCATACATGTTTAAGATTTTTGCCCAGAAGGCCACTATTTTTCCTTCAAAATCAACATAATTAAATGATTTTTTTAAAAATATAGAATTGTACCTTTGTAAAACCCATTGTCGTAATTGTATTGTAATATTGTCGTAATGTATGAAATTTTATAAAATCAAGTCTATATCAAGCATTTTGTCAGGAGAAATGTGTCAAAAGTTGCGAAGAAAAAACCCAATCTGGAATGTCTATATAAAGCAGGGGCACTAGATTACTTTTGCTTGGGATAAGATTCTTTGGCGACAGTATCCGTTTTAAGGAAATTAACTCAATCTCGATTAAGACTTGGTCGGTAATGGGAGCAATATTTGAATAAAACCGGAAGAGGTCACAACCACCTAGTTCTTTGCGACATGCAACACGCTCACCAACGTAGAATCTTTGATCTCGATAGTTGAAGCCTAGAGGAGGAGGACAAGGCAGTGACAAAGTTTACTGTCGATGCTGAAAAGTATAATCAATATTATCTGAGATTCAAGTCTCACATACTGGGCCCTTCGATTGTCCAGTGCAGTTTTGTTCCTACTGACGCTTTCTTTACAAGGACGTTTCGACTGGAGTTAGAGTAAAACTTTGTATAGACTCGGAACGATGGTGTTACACTTGGCACCTTGTTCGTTGATACACTGAAAGGATAAAATTACATTTAAAACTATGTATGAACATAAACTTTTATTGGGTTATTATAGGGTTTAACGTCATTTTTCAGCACAATATAGGATATACATGGCAGCCAGTATTAATGGTGGATGAAGAACCCTGGAAAACTCCGGTAAGAACCACCGACCCATGAGAAGCTACTGGCAGGCTTTCTCACCCACGTATCCTAGACAGATGAGATGGCAGTGATCCGTAACGGTCAGCGCTTTAGACCACTCGGTCATTCGTGGCCCCTTTATTGGTTTGTCAGGAACGGTTTAGCTGTTTGCATAGTGAAGTTTCGCTTTACAAATACAGTTCACTACAGTACAGTACAGAACTATACAGTTCACTACAGTACAGTACAGTACTGATAAATTATTGTAGTCGAGTTCAATTCATTAACGGAAATAGGAATAAGAAAAGGACATATTCGGTACCTGATACGGGTTCAAGATTATTCTTCTCGTACAAATAAAATATCCCCATGTCTCATTACAGATTTATACCTTTTCTAACTATTATTAGAGACTGACTTTCAACCAAGACAAGAATATATAAGGTAGATATAAGTATTTCATGCCGAAATATATACCAGTAAAAATATCACGCCTCTTTAACAAAAAAAAAAATACGTCTCGACTTTTAGTAAAGACACTACACTGCTAACATTTTACATGCTGGTTATACACAACAATACAATAATTGCATGTACTTTGCATTTTGAAACATTTTTACTTGGCACTCATGTTTATTCCTAAAGGGCAAAATTTGTAGCAGAAAGCGCACACCATTTGGAAGGTTTCAAGAAAGGGGTTGCAATCCAAATTCCAGTTTTCAAGTTAACGCAAAGCTCATTGTTGGACGAGGTACATGAATGTCGCCGCATCCATGTATCTATATCGGATATCATACAGCAATGGTCCAATATTGTGTTATACTGTCCCCACCCCGAAATGAAAATGGCTATATATTCCACATCTTGTGTATATTGGCTAAAAACATGCAAGTCTGGCAAGGTTTCCAGTCGTTCCGCCCAGGAACAAGATTTAGCATATATTCATACTTTTAAATGCATCTAATTTAATTTTTAAATAAAATTGGTGATTTTTTTGCGCTTGTATCAACTTTTGCCGAATCAGTGTATTGAAAGGGTTGTCCTTTGAGTACGGGTTTCGACTACTGTTTTTTGGTGAACGTTACGGAAGAAAGCATGCAGAGTGTATGATTCCTATATTGCGATATTTTGCATTCTTACAAGTTGTGACTTCATGTGGCATAACTCGCAGCAGCACAAATGGTAACGAGAAAAGGGCAAATGAGTAAGACAATTAAAAAAAACACCAACAAATCTTGCATTCTATTTCATTAGGCATAAAATTGGGTCCTGGATGGCCGATTGGTCTACAGATCATTCATTCACATCTCGCCTCTTATCTCCAGTTCGAGACTCAGTAGTTTCCCGTGGGTCTGATTTTCCAAATTCTACATCCACCAAATATACTGGCCGTGAGGAATAGCCTATCACGTGTTCAAAATTGGCATTCAACCACACAGAACCAAAACAAACAGACGTAGACATGAAATTTATAATACTCCTAGAATAACTAAATATACGATTGACTAAACAGTTTGCATGTAATATTCAATAGTTACATAAAATTGATATATAAAATTGATATATTATGTTGCTAATATAATATATGATTATCCTTCAAACGATGGTCTGGTTTTCGTAATTTTTGTTCTATGCTAATTTTATTGACATTTCTATCTAAGTACGGCTTTATTTCCACTTTCGTGTTCAGAGAATTCAAAACCATTCTGCTTACTAAGCTACGAATCCGTTGATGACTTTTCTTTCCACTCCACTCCGAGATATTTCTGCACAGTTAATGATGAAATGTTCACCCGTATATCCGGCGATGATTACATCATCAATCAACGGTTTGCTCATAAAACTCACACGGACTTCGTTGTCCTGTTATAAGTGAATTACAAAGTTGAGAAATACCAGAATGAATGTTAAATATAATCGTACTGTCCTAATTTTTGGAGGATTTAGAATCATATAATATTTGACAAGGATAATGATACAGAATCATCTTAGGGAAAAGAAAAATGAAAGGTACAAAGAAAGAAGAAAAGAAAGTGCATGAAGACCGATAATTGATGAATCGATCATAAATAGGTCCAAGATGCATATCAACCACTTGAGAAATCAATATAAACAAATTTAATTACAACTCCCCTCCACCAAATTGCACGTGTGGTGTAAAGACACCTGCTTAGCTCTTAATATTCCGAACCCCCAAAATTCCTTTAAAATCTAAAAACTATTCATACCTTCAAAAACGTCATTAGCTTAACGAATGTAGTTCATTTGCAAGTCTTTTTGTAAGATCTCATGATTTGTACTCTAAGGGGGTCATGCCAACAAAAATGTTGAATAATGTCAAACAATTATATTCCTTTTGAAGAAACATTTCATATAGGGTGTTCTTTTGTGGATTAGTATAACATGCGTTTACGACTTTAGCGTGACTATTTTATGACACGTATTAATGGAACTAACATACCATCGAGTATGAAAATTAGGTGTTTCATTGAACTCTTATGAACAAGGTCATCTTAGTTATGTTTCACGAATTCCTAGGATATCGCCATATTAAACTAAAATTTTCTGATTGAATTAAATATTCAGATTAATGTAAACAAATTTACCTGATCGCAGAATCTTCAAAAATAGAAAATTCTATTAAGTTACTATTTCCAGAAAATATAATTGTGACATAGGTCAAGTAAGGTATATAATCTTGTTTATCTAAATATTATGATATCTTGTTTTTATATCTGAAGAAAAATCAGTCATGTTGCTGTGTTCAGATTTACATTTGAGCGGATTTATTCAAATTATTATTCACTGAAATTACAAAGTGATTATTAATATTCTTGAGACAGAAACATTAATTTGGAATTATAGGAATAGGAACATTTGGAATTAAAGGAATTCAGACAAGAACATTTCTTATTATACTGTTGTGATACAACAAAATTATTAACAGGCCACCGGAACATTATCACATTTGATACTATACAAACAAACACATTCAATATTGGGATTTTTTTGGAACACCACTGAAATTCAATTGGAACTTCATACATTTGGACTTAGTGATAGAATTTTAGAACTGTTTAAGACTGTTTGAGATTTAATTTAATACTATAAAGTTTGTTTTAAATGTTCACTTTGTATTCAATTTATTTGTTGAATTTTATAAAACTTGGTTCACGTTTTTGTTTAATATCATATATGTAGACAGACAAGAAAGATAGACCAAACAGACATATGCACAACTATATACATATGTATAACCCCACACACACACATACCCACCGCCAACGCACACCCCCACACCCACTTTTCCAATCATTTTTCCAGCCAATCAATTTTCGCTAGAAGAAGCAACTTACAACAAAACAAACAGATAACGAAATTAAGAGTATACTAGCTATTAATCAAACGACAACATTGTCAAATGTGTAAACTACATCTATACTTTGCTTTTAGGTCAATAAAGGTTGGATGTTAGCATAAATGCATGTTATCCGTATGGATAACCACCCCATCCCAAGCCCATACCCCACCCGCACCCACGGAGAAATCAACCTACTTTAATGCAGCCGGTGATTTCAACCAAGGTCCTATTGCCATCTTGCCATGCAGTAGCACAAGTTACGATGTTATTATCAGCAAGAATCGAGGTATACTTTTCTGGAGAGGGATTTGCCACAATTATGGTGTGATTGGGATAGCATGCTGAAAAATAAGAGTGGAAGCTCAAAGTACGAATTTGCTAGTAATCGAACATGAACTGATAGCGCGGTCAAAGTTTAAGTTGGCAAGTCCACAAAGAGGATACGAACGTTCCTTGGTGCTGATGTGCATGATCTCACCAGACATTAGGTAGTATGCTTGCTTATTCCCATTTTGATTATTCCCTTTTTACGATCAAGTTTGAAAATATAGGTCAATGAAATATAAAGTTGCCTTTTTGAACAAACATACATAAATGCAACTCCCAGATTTGAGCATCTTGTGTATGATCTCTGTGGGTACGGACTAGCTCAGGGGTAAATGTCATCTGAATATGTACATTTTTCTCCTGACCATTAAGTACGAATGTAGTTATAGTGATATCAAGTTTTCAAGCTATTACCCACTTATCCTCTGATGTACGTGTGGATGTGGGGTATGTTAGGGGGCAATATTTGAATCCTGGGTAATTTATGTTATGGGTGGTAAATTATCTTTTCTTGAATTATTTGTGGGACGTCTTGTTTAACTGGAGTCTTAAAGCGTCTTGATAGACAAAGATATGCTGATTATTTTTCAGGGGTCTCAATCCGCATACCGCATGATGGCATTTTCGATGGCCCAATGGACTCAGCACCTTTGCTATCTCAGGACACGTTGTGACGCCAATCATTTTGCGGACCACAGGATACAGCTAGGCGGTCGCGTGTTTCAGACCCATGCTTTAGATTGTCGAAAGATAAAAATTAAATGGTCCTACAACAAGTATATTTAAGCCTTCTATCAACGAGTTCAGATATATAATAAGCCATTAAGCATTACCATTTTTTTTGTACATAAACACTGCTGGCATTTATATTTTATTTTTTTCCCCCACATTTGTTTCAGTTGTTTGTGGTGGAAGGGTTGTAACTTACAATTTACAGTTTCCAATCTGTTAATAGACTAATCCTGGTAGAGGCAGAAAGCAGAACGCAATTTAAAGTTTTGTGATAGTTGATGAATACCAGTCATTTTCTACAGGCACACTCCTGTAGTTTAGACGGTTTGGCTCCCGTCATGAAGGAATCCCGTACCCAAAGTGTCAGCTAACAAATTATCTTAATAGTATGAAGACGCGACAGTGAAATAATGAACTCATTAGGTATTCTATTCGAGTGTAATAGCAACGTCGGGGTATTTTGCTTTCGGTGGAATAGTTTCTTTTTCACATACTTTTAAATTGAGGCAACTTAACATGCAATTTTCACTACAGCATGCATTATGCCTCCGCTGGATTTACCGAAGGCTTTACTCCATTTTTAAACAATTTTTAATAAATATGAACGGACACATGAATAAAGAGAGAGAGAGAGAGAGAGAGAGAGAGAGAGAGAGAGAGAGAGAGAGAGAGAGAGAGAGAGAGAGAGAGAGAGAGAGAGAGAGAGAGAGAGAGAGATTACTGTATTGTAATGATTGTGCAAGTCCAAATATGGTTACAGCCAGGACGATCAACAGGTACAGCAGACTGGTCATCTGAAATCAGAATCTATTGATAAAAAAAGGATTGGATAATTTGCAATATCAATCCCCATCTTTCACTAATTCTTTCGTGCACATTGACCACAAAATGCAAACAAATATGTCGATGATTGAATTATCTTAGCTTCCTAATTTCAAATTCAGTATTTATGAAATGAAATTTTACTCAAACTTGATGGAAATTTTCGACTACTATGTCATTAACAAAGTCATCCCTAAGATTCATTTATTCAACCCATATAGGAATAAAATCCATGCATAAGTTTAAGATAAAAGCCATTGTAAAGAACTTGTTGAATATATTGTCTTAGCTAAATAGTTTCACAAGTTTAATGTTATGCTTATATGCTTAACAAACTGACTGCATATTTTCTCCTTTACATACTTCAGGCACTAAATTGCTGTTAATGCTGTCGTGTTTTTGAAGACTTTCTATATACCAGTTAAAATCTATTGTGGACCGATAAATCTTTTTTTGCATTTTCTATTGGGAGCACGTGTTCGCGAATAAGTAAAATTTGATCAATAAAACTTGACTGTTCGGTAATTAAACCGCATCATTTAGTTCTAAATATTAAGATTTAAAAAGGGAACTATTATCGAACACATTACCAAAACCTAAGCTTTTAAAATGATAAATGAAATCGAAAATTACATAGTTTACGAGCGACATTGCTAGTGTGCAATTTGAAAAGGACGTATATATTTTAGAGAGGACTGGCTGCCGGCTTGTGACACGTAATTGTACGATATCTGAATTTGGTTAAAAACAACGTAGGCAATCACCAGCAAACCATTCAAATATCAAGGCCGTTGTCATCGGTAGGGCCAGTGTAGCAATGGCCATATTCATTTTGAAATCAACGAAAATTCATACATTTTCGTAGTTATTGCAATCAGCGTGGAAAGTTATGTTCCTTAACCCGATTAATAGCATACTTCAATCGGAACACCATTGACCTTTTCCGTCAAATGCTAGAAAAAGACGATCATAAATTCAGTATACAGCAGAACAAAAAGTATCATTCCAGCTTTTGGATATTCGTGTGATCACCATATTAAATATTTTACTACATCTAGAGAAAATAAAGGTGATCCTGTTGGTAGTTATTCAATGTTAATATTTTGTGACCTGACATTTATTGGATAACTATCAGTTTGTAAACATTCTTTACAAAAGAGTCATTTATTTACTCGCTTAGGTTCACATTTTATCCTTGCGTGTCGGAAGTGTGATGTCGCTAATAGGTTTGGACCTATACAGACCTTTATGAATTTTCCACTCAGTAATTTCAAGACTTATTTGGACAAAGTAGATTCACATAAAGTTACATGTCGACATAAACTGCACACATTTTAAAGCTTATCAACTGTGATAAAATGGAAATGTTACTCTGAAGTCTGTTGGAGCGTTCTGTAATGTTGCCATAATACTCCCACCAAAAACGTGTACTGTATCATTCCGCTCAAGAAACGAGTTAAAATATAAATCCTTTCGCACAAAAAATCTCAATTTGACAAAATACACAATCAGAAGCATTATGCATACAATCTACATTTTTGCAAGATCTTGCTGTCCAAAAATTATTGCAAAATGTCGAACTTTGTATCGATGTAGTAATGCATCCGTTAATCTCATTGAAACAATGAATATAATTAATGCAATACTAAGGATTTTTCATTAAAATATACACAATTAAAATATCCACAATTGTTTAGTAGATATATGGAAATATTTCAGTTCTAAGGAGGAAACATTTTGTGATATCACTCGTAACTATACAATATTGCCACTACACTCCATGAAATATTTCTTTAAATCCATTAAAAAAGGTAGATATCTATATATCCATCAATAATACTTTCGGACCAATGCTAACAAATTAAGGAAATATTGGACTGTACAATCTACTTCACATATGACCTACAAAATCATACCTTAGTGATTTTTTTTCTGCCTGTCACCTTATCCAAAATTTTCCTTGTATCAGCCTAAATGCTAACATTGCATTAAAAGATGGTTTATATAGGATTGAAATGAACGCACGATGCACGTAAAGACAGAGGTACATCGTGAGTTACATCGTGAGTTCCATTCAGTTTAGATATGGTGGTCCATAGAATTGCAGTTAACACGGGCAGTGACATTGATTGACACGTTTATCATCAGTCAGAACTATCATATAATTACATATGCAACCTTAACAAACGTGTCAACAATTTAAGAAAAAATTCAAGATATTAGCGATGATGATGATGACGATGATGATGGCATTGATATTGATGGTGGTGCACATTTAACCAGCAATACTCTTCTTAATGATAATTGTAATTATGCTGCTACTACTACTAAAACTACAACAACTACTACTAACAACAACAACAACATGAAAATCAGCAACAAGATTAATAAAAATATTGCGACACATATAAAAGAAGTCCGTGCCCGAAATGACAAAGTTAATGATTAAAAGATAGGAACATTGATGTAGGATATTTATTCTTTCTGCACAACCTTCTCTCCGTCATACGTTTTTTGCGTATTCATGAAATGTTATTTTATTGACCAATTTAGATCCAAGGGTTGTTTTTGTACCCCACCGCACCCTCCTTTCATGGCATAATCTGTATATAATATTCACTGTCTGTACGTTTGTCTGTCCATCCTGCCTGGTCGAATTCTTGCTTGCACACATTGAGACCAGACTTGAAGAATATGCATAATGTGAGACGAATGAGTGACACAAAACAAAAAGCAATGCCGCTCTGACTTGCTTTCCTAGAATTTAAAATTTCTTAAAAAAAGATAAAAGAATATCTCCGGGCTGTGACTGCAATATCTTTCATTGTTTCCACTAAAGTTTTATATATAGGTGCATCGTATCGTCGGGTAAATTGTGTAAAACTTCAAAAGTCCGTAAGGGAGCATGTTGTGAAAAGAATCAAAAAATAGTAAGGGGACCTATTGAGTACAGCGTCTAAAGTTAGTTGGGGAACAAATTTTGTTGGTTTTATTCAACATTGAATGAAAATACTGTCCTAACCAAAGAAACTGAAGCATGTAGTGCCTTACGCTTCAGTAACATTACTATATTGAATTGTTTTGGAGGGGATTGCGGTAAGTTTTAAAGGCAAAGTTGTATGTGCACTGTAAATGTGTGTGTGTGTGTGTGTGTGTGTGTGTGTTTTCTTGGACAGATTTCCAACTAAGGACTCAGACAATGAAACATTAATTGCAATAGAAAACAATACAGTAGGTATTGTTTTTATTAGATCCTTCAGTTGTATTTCAATAACGTATTCCTAACAATCGGTATTACATTAGAACATAAGATCCTCAGTTGTATTTCTAAAATATATTACTTATAAACGAGGACCTGATAACAGATCAAAGAGAAAACCATCAAATATGAGCGCGCGCGCGTGTGTGTTTGTGTGTGTGTGTGTGTGTGTGTGTGTGTGTGTGTGTGTGTGTGTTGGGAAGGAAGGGGATGAAAAAGGGATATCGAAAGTTACAAATTTATAATGTCATGGTAGAACTCTCTTAGCAGTAGTTGATATATTTACATAATAGGACGCAGACACAAATGAAAATATAATATTCGTATATATATATATATATATATATATATATATATATATATATATATATATATATATATATATATATATATATATATATATATATATATATATATATATATATATATATATATATATATATTGAGATATGTCAAGGAATTCAAATTCCAGTTTTGGATAAATATTGCAGACTAATAATTACTGAACAAGTCAGACTTTCTATTTCACAAATTTAAAATCACTAGACTAGTCAGATTTTGGAAACAATTAGTGAAGCGAACATAAAAATGTAATTTGGATATTTTGTTGCACACATAATAAAAGAGTAATAAAAACACATTTCATAGAATTGTGCAGATTTTAAAGAGATTGTGATGTGTCGAATTTTGAAAACTCTTAGAAGCTTTGGTTAAAGGAAGTGTATCAAAGTCAACTTAATTAAAGTAGAAAGGGCTAGAGATAGTTAGATGATTATTTTCATTTCATCTCTGAACGTCAAAAGGGAATTCGTTCTAGCTGACGTAACATGACCGAGTCAGATGCTATGGTACAAGAGAATGACATAAGACCCTTTCCCAAAATCGACGGGTTAAAGGGCGAGAGCTGGCTATATATGATTGTTCAAAGAAATGTTAATTACGGCGTGATTAGTTGTTTAGTTGTCTTGTCAATCCAAAAACTATACGGAACAGTTTTAGGAAACAGTCTATTCCGATTGGTTAATATGGATTTATGGGCGTAACTCTGTAAGAAATTAAAGGTTTTACTTTAGGAAAATTCTTTAGTCTTTAATCTTTCGCGAGGAAAGTTAAATGATTCCGGGAGCGTGTAAGACGTTATCTCGTGATTTGGCAGTAAAGCGGGAGTTTTGTCTCAGCAAGTAGGCAAACTCTACATTCTGAATTCGTAAAAAGTACGTTTTCATTATAGAGTAAGGGGCCAGATAGTTGTCTCAGTTAGGAGACGGACTATACGTGAGGTTCGTGGAAACGAATAAAGAAACGGCAAAAGGAAACAGCTTTCCTGGATTCACATGAGAAATCCCTGAACAATCACAGGACCAGAACATTTTCTACGCAGAACTCTAAGTCCAGAGACGATTGTTAAGTCAGAGTTCGACGGACAAGAGTCCAAGACATAAAGCTAGACAAAGATCGACATAGCAGGGACGAACGGAAGTCTTGATGTCCGCATAAAATAGGTGATGAAGTCTCTCATCGTTGCACTCAAAGGTCACAGCTCATTGGCAATGAAGATAGTAATTTAACGTTGAAAGTAATTTTACATTTAAAGAAATTTGTATTGTCTTTTTATAGTACATGTTGGTACCATTTTCCTTCTTTTGTAACCAAGTCATTGATTTCTTTTCATTTTAAATTCTGTTGGTAAAATGAAAAAATTTATATTTATTCATTGAAAAGGGGCTCATTCTGTTATTTCTTCAATATATTTGTTCAGTGATCTGCATTCTTCTTTCTATCTATCCACACTGGATAAATTACACCGCGGAGGTCATTCCCTAGCAACGAACCGTAGTGAAAGAGGTTGGTGTGTTTTGAACGCCGCCAATTTGTCACATAAGTGGGAGCCTCGTTCCTGGATATTTGAACAGTGGAAGAAAAGCAGATCTGAGCATATATTGTAAGAAATACAACACCGTATCATTGATAGATTTGTATTTATTGATAATAAGAAACCACGAGTGTGAATTGAGTCAACACCTATTCTTATATTTTTGAAATTATGCATGATTTGTGAATTTCTTAAATGTTGCATGACATTGTAAGAAATTAAGATTCCGTACCTGAAATTGCAGAAGCGTGGCTGGTTGTCCGTATCTAAGTAACCCATAAATATTTTGCATTAGTACTCTTGCGAGAAGAGATCAGTAAGGCAGTATCCCCAGGGTAATTTGCACATGTGTTACAGACGATACGAATTTAGGGAGAATTTATAGTTTGGTACTGCCCGAAAGCCGTTTAAATTACTTGTGTGATTTTTAAGTAAGTCTGTAGGTAAGACTTTACTGAGTTAGAATATTCGTTGATATTAATAGGGAAGTTGTTGTCTGGAAGGCAGAAAACAGGTTAGTGATACTAATCTAGGTGAGTTAGCGACAAGACAGGTAGACAAGAATGGCAACATCACGGCAACTTGCGCGAGAATTCAAAGTTATTGGATCCGAAGAAAGAATTAGGTTACGAAGGGACACAGTTATCGGAATTTATAGAGCGTAGTCTCAAAAGAGTACAAAGAACAGCAAGCAGCCGAAAGAGAAGGAAAGAGAAGCAGCCGAGAGAGAGAGAGAGAGAGAGAGAGAGAGAGAGAGAGAGAGAGAGAGAGAGAGAGAGAGAGAGAGAGAGAGAGAGAGAGAGAGAGAGAGAAGGAAAGAGAAAAAGAATTTGAGGTAGCCAGACTGCAGGCTGAAAGAGAAAAAGAACTTGAGTTAGCTAGACTGCAAGCCGAGAGTGAGAAATTGAAGGCCGAGGAAAGGAATAAAGAGAGAGAACATACGTTAGCCATGGAAAGACTAAGGATCGAAGTGGAGTCTAGGAGGGGCGATGAACTGAACGTACAGTTAGGACCCTCGAGCAGAAGAACTGAGGATAGACGTACCGTCCAGATAACCATGCCTATGTTTAACGACAAGGAGGAAATTATTGACAACTTTTAACCCAGTTTGAAAATTTAGCTTTAATACATCAAATACCCAAAGAACAGTGGGCTATTAATATTTCGGCATTTTTGCAAGGCGCTGCCAAGGAGGTTTATCATAATTTGGCACCCGCTTAAATAGATGATTATGAAGCTTTCAAGAAAGCATTACTACGGCACTATGAGCTGACAGCTGAAAGTTTCCGTAAACTTTTCAGAGAGTCATCTAAGAAAGCCACAGTCTCACGCGCAATTTCATAATCGTGTACGCGTACTTTTCGATAAGTGGATTAAAATGTCCGGAGCCGAACTTTCATACGAAGGCATACGGGAAGAAATTTTAAAGGAACATGTCCTCAGCACATACCGTAAAGACCTAATAGTATTTTTGGCGGAGCGTGATTTCGCGACCTTAGAAGATATTAGTGTAATGGCCGAGCGATATGAAGCTGCACACTCTCGTCCAACCACATGGAGTGGCAGGGATCGAACCAGCGTCCCAGAGTTTAGGAGAGGTAATGGTTTAACACCTATCAGGCGGAATGGTCAAAATGGTGGGAAGCCAGGGGCTGACAATCCCAGCCGTGATCAGTCCCGGGGCTCAGGTAAGTCTCAAGGGATGGACAAGATAACCTCTGGTAAGAAAGAGGAAGTTGTGTGTTATGGCTGCAACAAACCCGGCCATATTCTTAAAAACTGTAGAAGATACTGTCCCACTATAAATGTAGTAACCCCAGATACTAGTAAACAGAGTAATCTATGGTCCAATACAGCAACAGCTACGGTAAATGGCGTAGAGGTACAGTGTTGTACGACACCGGCTGTAGTTATCCAGCTTTGGTGGACAGCAAGTTTGTTAAACCTACTAATTATACAGGTGAGATTGTAGAGGTACAATTTGCAAATAAGAGTAGAAATTACCTTCCAGTTGTTTATATCAATCTTGATTCGCCCTATGTGAAAGGACAAATTCAATCAGCGTGCTTGTCAGGGTTGTCGCATGATGTTATTTTAGGATGTAGGTATGTATTGCCACAACCTAATCCTATGACGTGAACACCTGTACACGTGGGGTCTGTAGAGACTAGGTCTATGAGACGAAGGTCAGGACCGAAACCGTTGAAACCCTCGACTTCTCCCATAGATAATTTGCTACCTGGCAAATTAAGGAGACATCAAGAGGAAGATTCTACCCTTAATAAGATACGCGAGTATACAAAGGACAAGTCAGTGCGGAACTTACCCGATGGTGAGGTGGAGTTCGCACTGAAGCGAGGTATCTTGTACCGATACGCTCGAAAGGGGACCGAGAGGTATAAGCAGGTAATTGTACCACGGTCTAAGTGGGATGAAGTACTTAGGCTTGCACATGAAGGTTTACTTGGTAGTCACATGGGTGTGGCTAAGACGCGAGATAGGTTAGTTAGGGAGTTCTATTGGCCAGGTGTGTATGGTGATGTAAGGAGGTTTTGTCTGTCGTGTGACAAGTGTCAGCGAGTGGCACCTAAGACCTCACATCGCCCAGTGCCGCTAGGAACTACCCCTCTGATTGATGAACCTTTCTCAGGGGTGGCTATGGATTTGATAGGTCCGATAAATCCCGCAGCGGAAATTGTCAATCGTTATGTGCTAAGGATTTTCGATTATGCTACCCGATACCCAGAGACCGTTGCTTTAAGGAACATCGATTCAGTTACGGTAGCTGAAGCGTTGTTTGGGGTCTGGTCTAGAATTGGTGTACCAGACGAAATACTAACTGACTAAGGGACGCAGTTTGTTAGCCAGGTGATGGAGGAAGTAAACCGGTTACTTTCTATCAGGCACCTGACTACTACCCTTTATCACCCACAGTGTAACGGTCTTGTGGAGCGTTTCAATGGGACATTGAAACAAGCTCTAAAAAGGTTATGCGAGAATCGACCTAGGGATTGGGATCGATACCTTTCCGCGATACTTTTTGCGTACCGCGAAGTACCCCAAGCTAGTCTTGGATTTTCGCCGTTCGAGCTAGTTTATGGGAGGACAGTGAGAGGACCCATGGCTGTATTGAAGCAGTTGTGGACGGATGAGAAAGCATCCGAAGAGGTAAGAACAACATATCAGTACGTTGTTGACCTCCGTAATAAACTGGAGGAAGTTTGTAACTTGGCCCAGAAAAATCTCTGTGATGCAAGGGGACGTTAGGCCAAGTACTACAACAAGAAGGCGAAAAAACGTAAGTTTGAGGTAGGGGACAAGGTGTTGTTGTTGTTGCCATTAGAACATAACAAACTCCAAGTGTCTTGGAGAGTCCCGTTCGTTGTAACGGAGAAAAAGGGTGGACAGAATTATCGCATGGGGGGAGGAGATAAAGAAAAGCTGTACCACGTTAACCTACTTAAACGCTACCGAGAAAGAGAGTCACCTACTGAGTTCGTGGTTGCTACAGTTGTGACGGAAGACCCCGACGATAATGGAGGAGTGGCGGAAGTACTTCCTAGTTGTCCGTTGACGGGGAAGGAAACTTACGTAGACGTCGTCCAAGACGTAACGTTACCGACAGACCAACGTGGCGAGGTGGAGGAGATACTTCACGATTACGAAGACATTCTGACGGAGAAACCAGGTATGACGAATTTGGAGGAGTTCAGTCTGAAGCTATTAGATGAAACACCAGCAAAACTGAGACCCTACCCACTTCCGCATGTGAAGTTAGAAATCGTGAGGAAAGAAATTCAAACTATGCTGCAATTAGGGGTCATTGAACCAGCGGAATCGGCGTCTAGTTCACCGGTTGTTTTAGTGCAGAAGAAGGATGGCGATCACCGGTTTTGTATTGATTACAGGAAGTTGAATAGGATCACAGAATTTCAAGTAGAAATGTTACCAGATCCTGAAAATATATTTGCCGAAGTGACGAACGCAAAATACTTCTCGAAAATAGACCTGTCGAAAGGGTATTGGCAAATTCCTGTACGCAAAGAAGACCGTCCGAAACTTGCTTTCGCAACACCAGATGGAACATACCAATGGGTAGTTATGCCGTTCGGGGTCCAGAACGCACCCAGTGTCTTCACCCGAATGATGAGGAAACTTTTAGAACCTCTGAGAAGGAGCGGAGTCTCTAATTTTGTGGATGATTTATTGTTAGCGACTGCTACTTGGGAGGAACACGTAATTCTGTTGAGAAAGGTTTTGGAACGACTCAAACAGGCAGGGCTCACCGCCCGACCCTCAAAATGCCATATCGGATTTCGTAAATTGACGTATCTAGGACACACCCTTAGTGAAGATACATTAACCCCAGACAGTACGAAGGTTGAGCAGCTTCGGAATGCCGCACGTCCAACTACAAAGACGGAAGTTCGTTCATTTCTAGGTCTTGCAGGTTATTATCGGAAATATATTGCCAATTTCAGTGCTATTGCTAGCCCGTTGACGGACTTGACGAGAAAGAAATCTCCGACTAACGTTGTTTGGACAGACGCTTGTGAGAGGGCCTTTCAAACGTTGAAAGATAGACTGATGTCAGACGCCATTGTTAAGCTACCAGACGTGACAAATGACTTTGTGTTACGTACAGACGCTTCTGACAGAGGTCTTGGTGCAGTTTTACTGCAAGAACATGATGGGGACTTATTTCATGTGGCATACGCGAGTAGGAAACTTAATACCGCTGAGCGTAATTATTCAGGCACTGAGAAGGAATGTCTAGCGATAGTCTTTGGGATTCATAAGTTTCAGCGTTATCTGTATGGGCGAAAGTTTATTCTAGAAACCGATCATCAACCTTTAGCGTATCTTGCACAGGCTAAATTGACTAATGGGCGTTTAATGGGGTGGTCATTGTTTCTACAACAATACTAAGTCCAGCTACGTTATATTCGTGGAAACTCAAATGTGGGGGCAGATTGCATGAGTCGTTTATTTGAGTCTGAGGTGAAGGGGTCACTTCAGGACATGTAAACATTAAATTAAACTGTAATTTCAAAATTCGATGAGCAAAATCCCAGATTTTACTCTTAAAGAGGGGCCTATGTGATGTGTCGAATTTTGAAAACTCTTAGAAGCTTTGGTTAAACGAAGTGTATCAAAGTCAACTTAATTAAAGTAGAAAGGGCTAGAGATAGTTAGATGATTATTTTCATTTCATCTCTGAACGTCAAAAAGGAATTCGTTCTAGCCGACGTAACATGACCTAGTCAAATGCTATGGTACAAGAGAATGACATAAGACCCTTTCCCAAAATCGACGGGTTAAAGGGCGGAAGCTGGCTATATATGATTGTTCAAAGAAATGTTAATTACGGCATGATTGGTTGTTTAGTTGTCTTGTCAATCCAAAAACTATACGGAACAGGTTTAGGAAACAGTCTATTCCGATTGGTTAATATGGATTTATGGGCGTAACTCTGTAAGAAATTAAAGGTTTTACTTTAGGAAAATTCTTTAGTCTTTAATCTTTCGCGAGGAAAGTTAAACGATTTCGGGAGCGTGTAAGACGTTATCTCGTGATTTGGCAGTAAAGCGGGAGTTTTGTCTCAGCGAGTAGGCAAACTCTACATTCTGAATTCGTAAAAAATACGTTTTCATTATAGAGTAAGGGGCCAGGTAGTTGTCTCAGTTAGGAGACGGACTTTATTCGTGGAAACGAATAAAGAAACGGCAAAAGGAAACAGCTTTCCTTGATTCACATGAGAAATCCCTGAACAATCACAGGATCAGAACAAATTCTACGCAGAACTCTAAGTCTAGAGACGAGTGTTAGGTCAGAGTTCGACGGACAAGAGTCCAAGACATAAAGCTAGACAAAGATCGACATAGCAGGGACGAACGGAAGTCTTGATGTCCGCATAAAATAGGTGATGAAGTCTCTCATCGTTGCACTCAAAGGTCACATCTCATTGGCAATGAAGATAGTAATTTAACGTTGAAAGTAATTTTACATTTAAAGAAATTTGTATTGTCTTTTTATTTGAGTACATGTTAGTACCATTTTCCTTCTTTTGTAACCAAGTCATTGATTTCTTTTCATTTTAAATTCTGTTGATAAACTGATTAAATTTTATATTTGTTCATTGAAAAGGTGCTCGTTTTGGTATTTCTTCAATATATTTGTTCAGTGATCTGCATTCTTCTTTCTATCTATCCACACTGGGTAAATTACACCGCGGAGGTCATTCCCTAGCAACGAACCGTAGTGAAAGAGGTTGGTGTGTTTTGAACGCCGCCAATTTGTCACAGAGATGATATAAATATTTCACGAGTTTTGCATGAGAGCAGCCGTGTCAGCATTTAGAGACAATCTATATTTGTTGAACAATTTGGGTGGGGTTAAAGTGTGATCAACAATGTTCGCGTTTATGAGTAACATTCAAGGGTGTACAAAGTTAACTTGATGATTTCAATCATAATGTATTATGTAATCCAATGATTTAGATAAGTTGCAGATTACGTTCAATGATAATATTATTTAAATAAATATCATCAACCCTTATTGCAAGGTGGTTAAAATAATACAGTATCAGGAAGAAATTCATTACGTACTTGATGTGTATAATGTCTATGTTATATACTCAGTTTACTGTACGAGATACACAGCTTGCAAATAAAATAGAAACAAATTTTTTTATGCTTATACTTCTCAACGCAACTGCTAGACATACTTTCTTGGGGACCATAACTTAAGGTCATAAAGAGACCGAATCTATTTATAAACCAGGAACTATAAGAACACCATGTAAATTGTATTTAAGTTTTGTAATATAGAATATAGACCAAATATCAATGTTTTTCAATAAGTCTACTATGTGACCATCTAGGCCATGTTTTATCAATACACTGTATATAGTCAATGCATTTTGAGAATTAGCAGAGCATTATAAAATCCAGCCTCAGCATGATGTAAATATAGATGCGTAGTTTACACAACCGTTCATTCAAAATAGTTGTTGGCCTGCGCTTACGGATGCATGAAAGGAATTTACTCATTCTTCTCATAATAAATAAATCAATCAATACAATATGTCATTGACATGGGAACATTATACATTATATAACTGTACCTAAGAAAAGATAATTGTTTCAAAACCGAAACTGTCAGCAGGTGCTTTTTCACCCCTAGTTTTATCTTCCAAGTCAGATGATTATAACAAATTAATATCACGTGTCAGTCCCGTTGAGTTGGAACAAAATGCGAGTCACGAAAGGCGCTCCAAATAATTTTAAACTTTATTAGTTTCTTTATTGTTTATTTTTTTTTTGTTTTTAGTACTGTATCGAAACAAAGTACACGATAAGCTATTCGATTTTAAAATTCAAGCAAAATGTTTTCCAGAGTTTAATGAAGCCACGAATTTAGTTGACGTTGTTACGGACGTATGAGAAAGTTAAAAACAAATGAGCTAAATACATGATCAGAGAGTAAGTTTATATCTACTTAAGTGGATTCCATTTTAAAACGTTCGCTTAACTCGTCCTGAACAAAATTTGTCTTTGGCAATTTTCTATAAAATAATAATTTAAAACAAAAGTTGCTTGTGCAGAAAATGTCCAGGAAGCTATATAGGCAAATTTTAGTATCCAGAATGTAACGCGAATTTAATACGTTTCAAAATGGCTGCATGGCAACTGAATTGACCTTCTTGGATTCTTAAGGTAGATAGATTTTCGCCCTTTCACCCCAACATCAAAAGAAAGCATCAAGCAACAAATAAAGCAAAGTTTTCTCCCACAAAACAGTACAGTGCCTAAAATACGTGAATAACTAATAAGTCAAATAAAGCATTTTCAGGCTAAGAAATATTTTGTGAACCTGTAGAAGCTTTATAATCTTTTTCATTTTTAATGAATCAATACTTTAATGTTAATATACATTGTAACATCCTATTATAACATCCACGTAATCCTTACACGCAACATATTTGTTATCATAGGTAAATTTGAAACAGACTGCTTCTTTGAAAAAAGCAGGACCTGCGATCAAGGCTTCTTTAGCCATTTTACCGAATCTCCGACCTCTTCACCAAATTGTGGCCGTACAATGGTATCCAGCTCTCGCGATGACAAGGATGAATTTAAAGTCAACGGGACAACGCATGTTTGTAGCACATTTCTCATAGAGGAGGACAATACACTGGGCTCTCGGACCTCAGCTTCGTGCCTGGGTACATAGTTTGAAACGGACGCTGAATACTGGACAAGAAAATCAGTAACGCGCGCGGCCGCCATCCTCAAAGACTTGCATGAAAGCAGAAAATATTTTATTTGCGTAAAGTTCCTTATCCAAGGCCAAAATGCGAATGTGTGGGTCTTAACAGAGACGTTCAATCTGGAGAGGTCTCAACTGGGTAGGGGAGGGAAAATGGTCAGAATGGCCACACATTTTCACGTTTTGTGATACACGCGGTCAGTATTTGTCACTGGCGTCAACAACCCTCCTACAGTAACACTCACCCAACGGTAGCAGTAGCATACGGACTCTTCTAAATGTTGGAGTCCGACCTCAGTAATCTGGTCCCTTTCAGTAATGATCTTAATTGCGTCGTTCAGTGGGTGATAAACATTGTTGAAAGAAACAAACACAAATACAAACAGGAGTAGTCTGACAGGTTCGTCGCATGATTGCTTGAGTTCTTGGTTTATCGTGATAAATTAGCATATACAGGGTGCTTGCCCTGTGTGCAGCTCCTCTGAACTTGCCAGTGACGTGAAAGTGATTACGCACTTCGGACTCAGAACTTCCAATTCCATCGGTGCCAAAAGGACCATCGAGATTAAGCAATGTATCGCCGTGGATAACACGCTAATGTCACCGCGGGTCATTATCATGTCTGCTATCAACGAAAGCGGATGTCTGATCCATTTCGTGGTAACCTAGAGTGATTTAAGGAACACATGAGCTGTATCTTTGACGAGGTACAGTTCCTTTTTGTTGTATCTCTGTTGTTTGATTTTAAAACAACTTCATTGGGTACAACACAAGACAACAAGGGTTTCCTTCCTTTAAATGTCCCCATTGACACCACGACTGAGGCGACCGTTCTGAGACAAACAGACTGAGGTACGATAAAGCTGGCAACTAAGCTAGATTTCTCTGTCGTATGGGTGAAAAATAGCAATGTCGGGTCAGTCTGTCCGTCGCATCTAACAACAATGTAAAACAAAACGCATGTGACTTGTTCAGCATCTTGTGTTGCAAATGTTTGTCACAACAACAACTTTTGATCGTCCACGTTCAAGCATTCAAAGATCGCGTAACTCACATACTGGACATTCGTCTTCCGTTGCAGCGTCAATTTCAGAATGCTTTTGCTTGGTTGTGGAATAATCGCACACTGTAGCTTTTCAATGATTTCCCGCAGTAAAAGTCATGGTTTTCAAGCAGCTATTGCATGCCGAATTCATATAGGCAACGTCGAGACGGAAATCGTTTCGTATTGTGCTTGCTGTGTCGGTAAATTATCCAGGAAAGTTTTTAAGATACGTAATGATATCCGACCGGGTTACCATATTCTCAACAAAAACATATTAATGTTAGTCCGCCAACGCGTGGAAACTTTGTTTGCCGTGATAGATAGTCGAATCGGCTGTAGACCAGTATTCTAAATAAAGACATTAATGGCGATGTTTGGATTGAATCGTTTTAACTTATTGATATCAGTAATATTTACAGGGAATTACCGGTATATGTTACCCAGCTCGATTTCATCCAGGTGTTGTCGGTATATTTGAGGCTAATCTGTATGATTGCTTGCAGAATGCAATACAGACACGATTGCCCATTCAAAACAAGTTGTCGTCATAGTTTCGTGTTTATCACTTCTTGCGGTTGAATCAACGATGGCGCTGAAATATAACTAAACCCGCAAATAGGCTTGCACGCGGAAACCCTAACTTGAATTTCAACAAAATGGAAAGAGACTGTTCTGTATCCATTTGGCTGTATTTATTAAACTCGATGGCTTCGTTATTTGAGATCACAAGGGCATCGCATTAAAACCACGTTATGAGATGGTATGTATTACACGGTTTTATTTAGCCAAATAACTAGGCATGATAAATTCCTCGCCAAAAAAACAATAACCAGCTTAATTCCGGGAACGAACGATGCAGTGCGCGTATGCTGAAACGTTGATATGATCGAAGGATGCATGTTCGAGAGAAAAATCACTGCATCGCATCTTGGCTTACAGACTTTGAATAATTACATGGAAGTCCTCGAAATCACCAATCGATTGACTTACATACGCGGCAGTCAAAACGGCGATAACAGCTGCGACACGTAAAGTCTCGATCAGTATATTATTCTATAAATCTGCATCGACGTAGAAGGACCGTAGTGGTCTGAAATCGTACGGATACAAATCCTTCCATAGTATCAGCCTTTGTCGACTACCGTAGTGTGTTCCTGGACGAGGCGCATTTATTCCAATTGATGAAGAGTAATAACTGACTAGAAATGTTCTTATGTCGTACAGATCCATTGTTTAGTCATTAAAAATGACAACAATGGCTCTAATTCTGGGTCATTCCTTTTGCAAATGGTTGGATAGGTAATTTAGATACGGGACAGATCCTAGACTCTTCCCGTCTTTCAACATAGAATACACTTGACAACCTTTTGATAAATGATACGGACAAAGTGAGAATAAAAGCTCTGACATTGTAATTATGCTCGTCAAAACAAACAAATAAAAAAAAAACCAAAAAACAAAACCGTTGTAAATGAGGTAATCGCACAAGGTAATCGCACATAAGAATGGTCGGCTTTGCTACGCTGATGATGCACAGGAAATACCGTTTTAAATATATTGTTCTTTGTCATCTAGATTCCCTGCAACTTTACATCGTTTACTGGTTATGGGTTATATAACCATACGAAAGAAGCAGCCGATAGAACCTACAGTAACAGAGAAATGTGCTGTCAGTCGGCAAACGATGTGAATGTCATCTTGCAATCTGAAGATGCTGGTTATCATTATTTGACAGTTTGGGTCCATTATAAAAATGTTTGGTTTGACAAGTCGCATGCCGGTTAGATATTTGGTTAAGATGGCATTTATTAGTTTGCCAAGGGATAGTGGCACATTTATAAATCACTTAGGGGAGTTCCGCTCTGCTCAATATATTGTATAAAACAATACAGGAAAATTTAAACGTTAAAAATGGCTGTTCAGTAACGTGCAGCAATCCAGCCATTGTACTTAAAACATTTCAATTGCTGTGCGTCGCTGTAAAATACTAGTATTTTTCACTCTATGCTATTTGGCCTTTTGGGAGATAACGTGTCAGGTTTTCTATTTGCCTCTCTTTCAACCTCTGTTGTATCTTCTCTCAGAGGAAAATATCAGGTCAGGTCCCATTCCTGTCTTTCTTTTTCTTGAAATATCCTTCGTGTCTGTCATTTTTGAGATGCTGTGTCAAGTCCAGTCCGGACCCATTATTATTATTATTATTATTATTATTATTATTATTATTATTATTATTATTATTATTATTATTATTATTATTATTAAAACTCATTCCTGTCAACCACTATTGACCACATACTATGGAATCAGTGCAAATTAATTATCCTTTTCTATCATTAGATATAATTTTAGACATTTGTATGTTCTTATTATTTGTTGAATATACACAGGGGTCTAGTATAGTTTGGTTACTGGAACAGGTTTTACTCTTTTTTTTATCTACCCATCTTCGGAGATGAACGGTTAGGTCCAGTTCCTGTCCCTCTTCTTCAGTATATTAGGTTTGTTACTACCTCAGGAGATAACGTGTCATGTCCCTTACCTGCCTACTCTTTCCTGCAGCATTGTTACTCATTATTTTCCGTTTTACTAAGGAACCATGTACAACATTGCTGTTTGGTTATAAAATGGATCACAAATTATACTTTCTATATACTTGTATATTATTGTGGACTAACAATAAACAATAAATGAAATCAAACAAAAGTGTTTCACTATATACGTTCGTTGCGTATATTTCGCACATGCATACATTATTGTGTACTTACTTTAAGATGGAGCTCTGATATAACGGATGCTATTAACTTGCATAAAATACACCTGGGAAGAAGTCAGATGTTTTTATTGCCACCATGCTCATCTGTTACCTTGGTTCTTTCTAGTTTTACATTCTCAGATCATACCACCCAAACACAATGCCTCTGAAGGTATTAAACAGCCTGTGAAGAGAAAGCAGTTCACAAGTTTTTAGATGCCATTGGTTGGCCATTATCAACAGCAGTATGACTCTGAGTCAAGGCTGGCCCAAGTAACTGTAAAATGAGCTGTTTCAATGATCACAGCACAAGCTAACAGTGAGTAAGACCACATCTTGAGGTTGCTGCAGGCGACTCCTCTTAATCAACAATCTTCCATATCTTCTCATAAATCTGGGCAGGGACCATCTGCCTCTTTATCACACAGCCTGAAATCCATATTCACAATCCATTTCATGCGCAGCAGGCTGTCGCTGGCAGCATAGCGCAAACTACCTCGGCCTTAATGGGACCCTATAATACAGGTATACGTACTCGGATAGATTATGGGATCATTCTAAAATGGTCTATTGATTTAACATGTAGATGACATTATTTGGTCTGAGGTGTTCATAGATTCAAAACTGTTTATTGGGTCAAATGTTTTATAGGGTAAATAATTTTATAGGATTTAGCTGAAATGGATATGATATTTTTTTTTAACCTACAATCCAGTACATTCCATTTACTATCTAAATACAGATCCCTACAATCCAGCACCAACGTGCACGTGCATACTTAAGAATGCAAGAAAAGGAAGACCCTTCTCTGTTTAGGCCTGGTGTGCCCAGAATGATGGACGAACACATTATACCTACTGGAACATATATCTCTCCTATTAAGGGACATTATGCATTTATCAGACCCCTACCCCATCACAATGTCGAAAATTCCACTTTTAAAACTGGCCAATAAGTTGACTCGAAAATTAAATACAAATATATAAAGTAATATCAGATGGAAACACACCTAGAATAACATTTTATTACTCAAAATTATTAATAATAAGTAAACAAATGAAATAAAAACCACATACAACTCAGAGTAACCAACATAATAAATAAATTAATTAATTAATATTTTAGGGTTCCAATAAATAATAATAATACAATAATATAACGGTGTGGAAAAATAATACAAGTAAATAAACAGACACAAACTCTGATCAAAGTGAAGAAAATGAAGACGAGGAGATTGAAGATGCATGCAGAAAGGAAAGACAACAGAAAAGAAGGTAACAAGAGAAAGGGTGTGAGGTCAAAGGAAGAAGCTGGTAGAAAAAGGCACCAATGGATGAAACTATAAAGACGATCTCAAAGAATGTGATTAAGATGAAGAAGGAACGAAAAAGAAGTGAAGGAAGAGTCAGAGAAATAAAAGTGTACCAAGAAGCTGGCGGGAACCACCAGGATGGACGAATAAGGAAATCTTTTTAGCACTGATACAATAAATGTGATCGTTGATACACTAAAAATAAAATGGGTTCTAAAAGAATCTTAGTCATAAACTCGTAATACATGTATACACAGCACAAAACCAGCAGGGCAGCAGGAGACGAACAGAACAGATGCAGTAGGAGATCAAAATACTCTCCGACAGCGGCTTCCTTGGGATGCTGCGCAAAAAGAAGCGCTCTACAGCGTTCATTTAAGTCAATAGTACAAAGTATTAGCTGCCGATAAACGACTTAAACTTGAAAGATATAACCCAAAACAAGTATTCACAAGCCGAATAGAGATTCTTTAAAGAAAAAAAAAAACAAAAAAAAACAAAAACAAAAACAAAACAAAACAAAAACAAAAACAAAACAAAACAAAACAAAAAAAACCAAACAACGACAAAATGAATAAAAAAGAAATATAAATGTTTGACAGACTTTTTGAATACATGACCAATGATTGTTACAAACTTCACGGGAGTGATTTCCCTTTATTTTAATTAGTTGTGAAGAAAAATTGCCTTGATTTTACTTCGATGTCAATAGAAATCGCTATGTGTAAAAATACCATTACTGGATTCAGAATCCTTTGAAAAGATCAATAGTTAAAGCTTTTTATCCTTGCTAGCCACATATCATTAGATGCCGCCGCACATTAAACAAGCTCACCTCTTTGAATTAGCATTGCCTTCTTTTTGGCAAATATGTCGATTTTTATCATCGCACGTTACGGATCGAAAGAACGCTGGTCAAGAACTGAATTATTTAATAGGGTTTTTAAAAGGTGCTAGATATAAGCTATCGCATTTATATTTATTTTTTACCAAAATAACTTTCCAATGTTTCATTGAAGAAATATAATCTTAACTTTTCATAGATCAGGCCATTATCAACACCATCAAAAAGTAGGCTAATGCATATTTATTAATTATTGAGTTCTCAAGCAAATCGTGAGTAATCGAGGATTAAAATGATAGTATAATGTATCAAAGAGTTATCTGAAACAGTACAAACGATTTGCATTGGTCCTGTACTTCTGCGCTGAAGTTAAAAGAGCTTTTTGGAGCACATTGTTACAGACCTAGATAGGAAAAAGTGCTCGAAATGACCAAGTCAATAGTGCGTGTATTCCCCTTGAATACACGCTATCTTTGCATTAAACATCTGAAGGATAAAATCAGACACCAACTTCAAAATAAAATTTGGGTGGAAAAGGGTGAACGTGATATAAAAATGACCCAAATATTTGGTACCGGTGGCACCACAGACGCAAATACTACAAGAGATTTTGAAAGACGATCGGGACATCTGGAAACAATCATCAATGAACAGCATTTGACATTTCCATCACACTTTACAGCCAACTTGAATCATAGACTACATAAATATATTTTCGAAACGAGCCGCACAAATACTGATCGCATGAATTTGACTAATGTTTATGCAGATTCCGTCAGTAACATTCTAAACTCTCTCTCTTTATTGGAACCACAATAGGTGCAAGGCCTAATACGTAAACTTATCAGCGAGATAAAGCTCCATTTCATGGATTATAGAAGCGCTCTTCACGATGACATGAATTACCAATTAACAAAAGAAGACTACATTTACCACATACATGACGGCATCTGGAAGTGCAAATCCGAAAAGCAAAAGAGAGATTTTCACAAAATTCCTCAAGGACATTAAAGATACACAGAAACCAAAGTACATAAAATCACAAGATGAAAAATATACTGTAATTAATAAAGCAAAGGGAACTGCACGAAAATTTAGTCAGCGACAGAGCAAGTAAACGTTAAACTCCAATAAAAAATTAATACTTAAATTGTTTATGAGATATACTAATAATTAACAAAATAAGGAAAATGAATAATAATAGAGATTATCACTCTTTTAGAAAAATCTGTTGACAAGATATACCAGCTATTGTATACAAAAAGGGGTAAGAAACAAAAAGGTATTTAGGTGGCGCTCACCAGTTATTATGTACTTTTAAGAGAGTGATGTATGTAAGGTGAAGTTGTTTGCATTTTAAACATGCACAGTGGAGAGAATGTTGGCATGCCTATATAATACTTTCATGTAATGTGGATGAAATTTCTTTGGATATTGTACTTTTGGAAATTTAAAATGAGCTTAGGACACTGCGAACTAAAATGACTGCTCCCTTGTGCTCCAAAAATCAACCAAAATTTGTCTAAAGTACACTATTCATGGCAGCTATTAAAATATGGAAAATGAATTTTGCCAAACTAGATAATACCAGCTTCTAAAAGTGCAATGACTGAATTACCAAATACATAAAATGTAAAAAAAGTTATCGGCTCTTTTTTTTTACAATTTACCTCTGAAGTTCGAGAAGTGAAAATGGGCAAGTAGAGCTAGCACTTTTTTGAAAGATACACATCTGCAGTAAGGTCAAGCTGTATACTCTCTAACCCATATTACACCCATCAATCATATATCAAAATAAAGGGAATTAAAGGAACTTTGAACAATACCTAAGATATACAAAGTCTCTTTTAAAACACCAGTATAACTAGTGAGGAAACCCGGGGAAACTCTTTTTCTTTAAAATTTTAACCCATGCTAAATACGAAACTGTAGAGCGCCACCTTAATGGCTTGTGTTATTCATACCTAACTGATCGAATAATATCATTAACCCAAGGAACGGAATGCCAACTTTGAAGGAAAAAGAATGTTGATATGTAAAAGAAAAAGTCTTTTCTTCGTATAGGTAATCAGCATATCACAAACCATGGATAAAAGATGTACACAAAATTATATACCTAATATACATGTAAAGATTGAATTTTAATCAAGTTTTGCAAAATGCATTTTTTTTATTGTTGTTGCTTAAATTTGTATAATTTTAATAGAGATTGTTGTTGTTGCTCAAATACAGCAATACATCTAATTGTATATCGAAGCATTTAAAACATTGTATTCTTTATTATATGTTACTAATCATAAAATATATATTGTGTTTTGTAAAGTTAAATAGTATAAAGAATTTATATGTATCTGTAATCGTAGTATTGATTTATTGTGAAGAAGATTTAGCTACTACCTTCATGTTCAGCAACAATTAATTTAGAAATAATAAAAAAAACCATTTGCAATTTCTGAGCATAATATATCGGTATTTAAAGTCAAACATTTAATACTTCACAATTAATACAATTTTTGATTCAGTCATGAAGTATTGAAATTAGTTTTATATTTTTAGCTATATATTTTGCTAATCGTCAACTTATTTGATATTTATTGATTAACATTACGTTACATTACGTTTAAAAGTAAAGAAACTCTAGACCTGTAGGAAGTTGATAAGCTTGAAGGAATATAATCATTGTATATGTATTTTATATCTAAAATGTATGAATATGCAGGCCACATCTTTGCTACTCAGTAAGTTCAGCTCATAAATAATAAATAAATAAATAAATAAATAAATAAATAAATAAATAAATAAATAAATAAATAAATAAATAAATAAATAAATAAGAAATGAATACTGACACTCTGAATAAAAAAGATTACAAGACAAAGCAAGTTGGCGAGGCCTGACATGCCTATGGCATTTTACACAATGATAAAACGCCATTGTCACAATTAAAATAGTTTAGTTCGTATTATACCAGAATATATCCGATACGAATTGTATTTACCTTTAGCGGGTTTTTCTTGGTAATTTTTTTTTTTACAGCGTGTTATAAATTTTATTTCTTTTCATTCAAATTAGCGTCATTGATTAACTTAATAAAAGTGAATTAATTACAATTAACTGTTCACATCTTTTTTTTCGGCAACTTAGCGATGTCTTGATATTTTCTATAACCATCTTGTGGTCAGTAGCAATTATCATTAGCAATGTGCTGGATATTGTTTTTAATATGAATTGAGGTGGAATTGTCCCATTGCTGGATTTGAAATGTCTTGGGGAATTTTCTTGGGGTCCAAATGTCTCACACCGCCGTGGTATTGTTACTTATTGACATAATTGATAAATATTCACATTATTGTATCCAAACACCCTTCGTCAAAACTGGAGTTATTTCCCTTTGTAACTCATAAACTCACCATTTTTCCTGTTACACAAACAATCGCTAAATATTCACACTTTTTAATTGATTGGTTTTGTTGATATTGAAATTTAAAATGGGTATTTTCTAAAGTCTTAATGTTTTCTTAAAAAGTCTTGGGGTGTCCTGGGTTTTGTTGGGGTGTCATGGGTGGCTTGGGGAGTTTAGTGAGACCCGGGCCTAGCTACCTACTTACTTGCTTACCTACGAAAGTTATTATTATTATTATTATTATTATTATTATTATTATTATTATTATTATTATTATTAACGTGAAATTTATTACAAATTAAACAGCAGACTACAAAGGTTTGTCATGGAGGTGAGAAAAGTTTGAACGAGTTACCTCCCAGAATAGGTCATGTGATCATTACGGAAGAAACTCCATGATGGTTGACTATGAATCACGAAAGTAAACAGTCGTTTTCGTAACAACCTATCTTTTATTCACCAACATCAGTCTTCATTTTTAAACTTAAGAAAGAATCATATTAGGAAAACTGTCCAATGTCAGGAAATACACTCCAGGTAAAACACAAAAGTACTTTGTTCATTGACCAGTTACCCACCTTTAGATGTGTTTTTCTCCGAGGGTCTTTAAATTAACTAAGATTGCTAGTCTCATGATTACGGATGTCGGATAATATTAATTACGCGTATATTCAATATCCAGTTTTTATTTGAATTAGGCAATTTTGTTTGGGTTTCTGTAATTTATTGCCATTTTTATGATCATTGTAAACCCAATTGAATCAACGCCAACGTATCAGCATTTGTTGTTCATGAATCGCACATTGTTGGTTGTCTGTATACATGCCTATCCTTAGATTCCCAATATATGTTTTGAAATATATATTTCTACTGAGTTTGGAACCTCAAGACATCGATTTCTGCAGTTACGTGTGCCACGTTTAATTTTAGAATCTGATCATATGGCATTGACTGTATACATCAATAAAATGTGATATTGACTTGCAGTAAACACAACAGAACTGGAGCAAGTTTGATTTTGGAATCACATGAAAATTAAGATTGCTAAAGAAATGTGAAAATATTTATATTTATATTTAATTAAATGTAAGAAAGGAATTTAAGCATTCTGTACATAATTTAAAAGGAAGATTTTCTTCAGTACACTATTGATATCACCAGGTTCTGACCAAAATATATATTTAAAGAATTAGTCATGAACATGTGAGTATAAAGGTGTTCAGATATTATATACTAAACTGATTGTTACTGTGAGTCTCAGAGCTACCCATGGCTTTGCTGTACATACCAGGGAGAGGAGATTATTATTATGGGATTGTTTTGGTGGTAATTATATATATATATATATATATATATATATATATATATATATATATATATATATATATATATATATAATGGCTTATTCTATATAATTATGCCCTGATATCAAAATCTCCACTTAGGTGATATTTTGCTTACTCTGAGCAGTTGAACAAATCTTGTAATTATTGTAATACTGAAAATTTGTCCATATATAGTTAACAGGAATCGGCTTTATTTGTCATATGAATTTGGTGGCTTTGTTTTAGTAGTTTGAATCACAATTTATTCCCAGTCAACAGTGAAATGTTTATTATAATAATAATAATAATAACGAAGACTTTATATAGTGCCTAATCTTTAGAAGCTCTAAGCGCTTTACAACATTTGACGCTTAAAAAGAATAAAAACAATGAAATGATTGCACCACAAAAGTTAGAAACTGAAAAAACATGCTGCAAATTTTTAAGGTAAAAATACATTAAAAGATACATTGTTAGGTCTTGATGACTGTTCTTGCAGTTGAAATAGATGGGTTTTAAGGGCGCTCTTTAATGAGATCACTGGGTCTTTGTGTCTAAGTGCAGTGGGCAATTCGTTCCATGCTGCTGCACCCTGGTATGCAAAAGAACATCCATATGATTTCAACTTTATAGTGGGAATATTGAGAATATGAATGTCAGAAGAGGAGCATAAGCATCTTGTAGGTGTATACACATGGGTGAGGTCAGATAGGTATGATGGACTGGAGCCCTTCAGTGAAACATAGCACAGAGAACAAATTTTGTGTTTAATTCTAGATTATATGGATAGCCAATGTAGGATACAGAGCAACGGTTAGGCGTGCTCTGATCGTGGTACTCTAAGGATGATCCAAGCTGCAGTGTTTAAAACTTTTTGAAGTTTCTGAAGGAGATATTGAGATGAACCAGACAGAATTGAATTACAATAGTCCAGTCTTGAAAGTACTAAGGAACACACAAGTGTTTTAGTGGCATCAACTGACAGATTCTTGCGAATGGAGCTGATGCATCTCAGCTCAAGATATGCAGCCCGACATATGTTCATTACATGTTGATGCAATGAGAGAGTACTGTCAAGAGTGACAGTGACATTTATCGTAATTTTGGAATGTGGTAATGTATTTATCGTAATCTGAATACATATAAAGTTTGTATTCAATATGTAAGCACATTGTGAAAATGTATTCATATAAAGCTTTGTTATTAGGCATGGGTTGTGTGTAATTGTAGTGAGAGTCTGTTACATGTACATGTGCACTGTGACACAAAGCAGTTAATTCATGAGAGAAAACTGGCCTGGAAATAAGAAACAGCAATGCATGAAATTGAGGCTGAATTTAGAGGTATTTTTTCAAATGTAAAGTTATCTGTAGTAGAAACAAAATCTTCAGCTCAAAGGTTGTATAATCTGCGGGTCTGAACTATGGCAAAATAGGAATGTTTGCTTTAATATCATTAAAAAATGTAGACTTGAAAACCGTAAAAAATGTACATTTTATACAACATTTGAAAGTTTGCAAATGAAGGTGAATTTTCTGATTTTGAATTGTCATTTATATAAATTTTATACCTTGTATCCATTTCAGAAAGCTATAGAGCTTGTCACAAAGGCAACAGAAGAAGACAAGAAAAAAAATTATGAAGAAGCATTGAAGCTCTATGAACATGCAGTTGAATATTTTCTGCATGCAATCAAGTGTAAGTATATAAGTTTGTTATCTCTTTGAATTTTATTAATGTAAGTGTAAAGTTAATTCATTCAGTGATTTAGACATTATTGTTATTATTATTGTTCATGTCATGTTAACAAAATTGAGACAATGCCAATAGATATAAAGCCTGTTACATCAGCAAATGAAGACCCACAGTAAAGAAATAACGCTAATTTTTTTTCTGAAATGAATTTTAATAGTTTTAACTAATTAGTTTTATCAAGGCAGGAATTGTTAGATTGATATTTCTTAATAGACTGTAAGGCACATAAGATGTAGCTGTGATGATGTTTTATGAAGTATTTTGTGAATGACTGCATGTAATGTTTGGAGCAAAATCATTAATACAATTTGGCCTAGTGGTTAGAGTGTCTGTCTTGGATGTGGGAGGTCATGGGTTTTATCCCTGGCAGAGTCATACCAAAGTCTTACAAAAATAACTTGGCATTCAACATTAAGAGGTTAGTGTTAGCATTAGGATTGGTTGGCCTGGTGTCAGGATAATGTGACTGGATGGGACATCATGCTACCTGTCTGTGACATGATGCCCCAGTGCTAGACATCACTATAAACTGCCACACTGCAAACATTGTAGCGAAATGACTGAAAAATTGTTAAAGCTGTGTAAATAATCCAAATTACACATGCACACACACACACAAACACACACACACACACACACATGCACAATATGGTATGTTTGTTCAGCAAGTAATGTTCAAGGTCACAAGGGAGTATTTATTGAACTTTTTGCCTTATTAATAGCAGAATCAATTTCAAGTGTTAATTATTGAACCTCTCAGTGCTATTACTTTCATTTAGGTTTAAATATTTATTTCACCGTTTTCTTTTTTTTCTACAGCAACTTAAAGATTGTGTTAAATTAAAATGCAGCAGTAGATTAAAAGTACCCATGACCCACATACTGCTATTTACAAATGCAAATTCTCAGATTTTCTAGCTTTCAAAGTCATAAACTAGATAGTCTATATGTATATACCCAAATCTGGGCAAATGCACTTGCCTTACTTTTGTGACAAGGTAAAATTCATCATGAAAAAAATAGAGTTGTAATGTACTTGTCATGCAAGTTTTACACTCAGTGATCTTACTTCAATATCTGTATCAGAACCTTTATTCAATGTCTGTGTGTATGGCCTGTCTCTTTTACATAAATGTCTGCAGTTTCATTCATCAGTTGATCTTTTATTTTACAAATTTCAGTAATTTCAAAATATACCAAACATAACAGAAATTTCTATTCCTTGATTCTACAGAAGAATACTTGATAATAATAACATAATTGTTATAAATACATATAAATCACATTATCATACAGGTTAGATAATTTTTAATTTGTATACTATGGAGATTCAAACCCGGGTCCACATGTAAAGGACACCCATGGTCATGCCTGTAAACACCAACTGCTATAACAGCTCAACCATGCACATCAACAAGAAATCAAAGTGTGTCAGTTGTTTGTTTTTACACTCTTCCCATCTTTGTTTGGGGTGGGTGTTCACCGTTTGGTTATCGTTGTCTAGAAGTGATCACCAGCAGTGTAATTTTCCTGGGACAAGTAAATATCAATAGAAATTGAGAAATGTTGGGTGGAATTGATAAGGGACTGAGCAGGTATATAGAACAGATAAAACAAGTTCCTGTTACAGATAAAGACAAAATTTTATCAAAAATAAATACTAATAGGATTCAAAACAAAAATAATGATAATAATAGTACAATACGATAGAAAGATACAATTCTTTCTTTTGACTTAGCTTCTTGCACAAATTTTGGAATACAAGAAATAATGGGACCAATAGCCGATCTGTTACCTGATAGAATTTAAATCATCATTTAGATCACATTGAATATATCCAAGTCATTGCTTTGTGCAGTTTTCATAACCTGATAGTCTGGTTTCAGTCAAAATTCCACTGTGACTGTTCATTTTGACTCCCCTGCACTAGTAAGTCCAGGTCTCTTTGACTTTCTTTCCAACTTGGCAGGTGATGTTTTTCAACTTTGGATCTACTTTGGGTCTGTAAGACCTAATATGTTGAATGTACACTCCAGAGCTATCCCGGCCCTTGTTTTTTTAAAGCTTTTACTTCCAGAATGAGTCTGTCCATTTTCCCAGACAATTCCTTTCCCAGGATAAATTCCTACGAATAAATTTCTTATAAATTCACTCGAAGACTCCGTTTGTAAATTTTTGCTCTCGCAGGACAAAGTGTAGACTAATTTTTAAAACTTTTATTTGCACATTTAAACTGAAGAGTATTCCATCTGAAACCACGCCCACTTCAATGGATAACCAATCAGAAATACAAAAATCTCCTGCTTTCCCAAGCACCAAAACACTGCATTATGTCTTTCAACAAATTGCTACCAACTGGTTCCTGGACGATGTCTCATCTGTCAGTTTCCATACAAAACCATAACTTGAACTCCAGTCCGGTTAGTTTTAATAAACTAAGCCCTTAATTATAAATCACTAACTCCTGACTTGGGCGAAACCAATCCGTACATTATAGCTCTCTAAATGTGGCCATTCCCCTATAAATCTTGTTAATGGTACATGTGTTTAACTAAATGTGTTCTACCACAATTAACAATACAAACAAAGATAGACCTAAAACTTTGGTCCTTTACACTCCGGTCTGAGAAAATATTCTTGACATAGGCTGATGTTGAGATAAGTGTATGGGGGGACTTGAAAAAAATATACAAGTTAAATTTTTCAGTAAGGGGTGACCTGTCATCAGTAGCATTAACACTTTGAGAAAGCAAACAATGGTTGACATAAATGATTAGGTGGGAAAATTTAAGTATGGCTGCAAGATCACTAATTATTGAATGAAGTATGCATTGGAACTGGTAGTTTGTTAACAAAAATGATTAGAAAACAAAGGATTTGTTCAAGCTGGGACCAAGGGCTTCCATCAACATGTGTGTTTATTTTTTTTCTTGATATCAACATAAGCATGACAGTTTTGGTAGTTATAGTAGAACAGGGGACTGGGACTTTGCTTTTGTGTCGAAATTGGCGGCTTGTCAGCATAAGTTATGTCAATATAAGTGGGTAGGACTTTATATAGAAATAATTATAGATTACAAATATACACCAAACAGAACTGACAGTGATATCCATTCCCTTAGTTCTATGGTAGAATGCTTGATACAAGAAAACATCCTTTTTTTATTTTACCTTATTTTTAACTTTGCATGTGACATCACAATATACCTTCCATGGGAAAGTTCATTTTAACAGTCATCTTGCCCAACATCAAGTTGACTAGTCTGAAATAGAATTCTTGCCTTGATGTATCAAATTCTTTTCTCATTTAACAAGATGAAGCACAGAGTGAGAAGGCGAAGGAGAGTATACGAGCAAAATGCCTAACATATTTGGACAGAGCAGAAAAATTGAAGAAACATATGAGCAAAGCAAAAAGTAAACCTGTTATGGATGGTGGCAATACTGGTGGTGGAAATAAGTAAGTTCTGACTTAAAAATGATAAAGATTATATATATATCCTACAATAAGTATAGTTAGACCTCATTCAGCCATGCTAAGTAGAGGGCATGAAAATGTACAAGATAATTGGTGGATAGGATAATGTTTCATTTACACCTAAAGTGCTAATTCAAAGCAAAGCCTAGAATGAAAATTATGTACAGTAAAAGCTTTATTACAGGATAGGGTACTGTGTTTCAGTTTATTTGTTCATCAATCATACATGTCAACCATTACGCTTTTGGCGTAATCATTACGCTTTTTTCACTAAATTTAGCCTTACACCTAAACATATCCGGATCACACATATTCGGTATATCCCACTCCAAGAAAAATTAATAATTTGTTTTCTCATTTTTTTTTTAACATCCAAATAATCCCACAAACCATATTCTAGAAAAGATGTTTTCAACCTAACTGCGAGATAAGAGTATGCTTGTCCATAGACTTTCATGCACTTTCCTAACAGTGTTATGTTCTGTTTATAGCAGCTGCCTTATTTCCAAGAAACATGCTAGATTTTACTTTCAAACTTTTGACCTAGGTTTCTATTTATAGCAGCTATATGGCTTAGGAGAGAACAGACTGGGGTTTGCTAATTTGTAATCTCTGCTCACAGATTCTTTGTTCTATTTTATATCTGGTACAGAACCATTCTGTAGGTATTTGGCGCTATAAGTTATCAGATTTATTCTAGTCGATGCATGTGTTAGGAGCACAAATAATAATATTTCCAGACTGTTTCTTATCTTTGCATTGACTATGTTACGACCCTAAAGTTCAAGTGCGTTAAAAAATCAATTTTGTATAAATCTTTTTCTTTCATTTTATTTCATTATATTGTATTTCATTTTATTTCATTATATCGTCTAACTTGTTTTTGATAAGTTTACTTGAGTCGTAGATGTGATTCATGTTGGCATGTGCAGTGTATGATGACAAAAATTCATTGTTCGGAAGTATTGGGAAATTGCATGCTTCCTCATGCAAGTGTAGTTCAAACTACGCATTAGCCTTCCCATATATGCTTTGAGTTTTTGTGATTCATACACAGTCACATACAAACTGTCCTGTTCGAGAGTCAACAGTCACGGACAGACTGTTGTAGTAGAGTCGAGTCATACAACTTTTAATTTGTTGTGCTAGAAGAAGAAGAATTCGTTATTATGTCTATGTAAAATAACATGCTGTGTTAGCGTAACTATTCTTCACTTCTTTATAACTTTCCTAGTGAACAACATTGCCTATTTGGACATTTTCTCCCTAATTTTGGAATGGGACAACACAAACATTGTTTTTTTGTGACAAATTCTGGAAATTACAGTTAGCCTTCGTCTGACGTCAACCGCCATTTTGGACCGGAACATCATACTTTAGACTGTGTTTAGAACTTTTTTTCAGGACTTATATTTTTTATCATTTTTGAACAAAATTTGGATCATTTCTGTAAACCGTAAGTCTTTGTTTTAAATAATTTACATTCTTTTGTAATCTAGTAAAATAAATTGTATCACTGTTCACTTTTATAAAGCTTGTTGTGTGCACTTTTTCTTTTTATGTTACATAGAATGAGCCATTTCGTAACAACTAAAAGAGCTGAATTTTGTAGTAAAGCTAGTAAACCATGCAGATGTATTTAGGTGTCAATGGATAAATGTGCTGTGTTCAATATTTGACTAGCAAGTGCAAGTTGGCTGATAATTGGATTTGCCTTTGATAACTGTGCATAAGGCAGTCACTACTGTTGCACATGTTGTATGTAGACAACTTATGTTTGATATCATACCTATGAGCTGCACCAAAAGAACTTCTCAACATGCAAGAATAGATTTGGTAACAATCCTTCAACATGTTATCTAACATAAAATGGAATGTATGTGTACTTGCCATCATTCTTCTAAATGCCAAAATCCACATAAAAATGTGTATATTTTTAATTATTATGCATGAAAATTCCAACAGTTGAGTTCATTGTGCAGGTTTTTACCTGCAAACTTCTCTTTGATCGACCACTCTGATCGCCTGGTGGTTAGAGTGTCCGCCTCATATGTGGGAGGCCATGGGTTTGATCATACCAAAGACTTTTAAAAATGGTACTAGCTCTTGCGTCGCTTGGCGCTCAGCATTAAGAGGTTAGTGTTAGGATTGGTCAGGCTGGTGTCAGGATAATGTGACTGGGTGGGACATGATGCTACATGTGTGCAGCATGATGCCCAGTGCTAGACATCACTATAAACTGCCACACTGCAAACATCGTAGCGATATGACTGAAAAATTGTTAAAGCTACATTAAAAAAATCTAAATCACATTACCTCTTCTTTGAATGATTTTTTACAAAGTGAGCATCAATAGTGTAGTAGCTGGGTCATCAACTGAATCCAGGTAAAGTTGTCAACTGTTATCCAGGTACTCTGTCTGATACACACCAGGTGTTAATTACCCATGGGTAATAAAATGAGCCTAAGTGATTATACCATATACATTTACCATATACAGTTTTCTGCAATGCCTGACTTTACTTCAGGTTTATATGTATATTTCCCTTTGATCCGGTACCTGGGTTACTAATCGTATGGATCAAAGTGTACCTGGTAAAAGTTTTCTAACATTTAGACAGCATTAAATTCAGGTGTTCAGAAAAGGATTAGGTTACGGTGCTAAGGCCAAATCTTAGCAGACAAGGATATTAAGACACCTGTTAATTGATCATTGTCCCCTTATTGTCACTTTGATCAAAATACTAATACTACGTAATCAATATAGATTGCTGGGTGGTTAATCATTAGATTAGCCTTTTTTCCAAACTCACCTGTCAAAAGACTTTACTTTTGTTAATTCCAAAAGTTAGTTAATGTTATCTTTGTCAACATTTTTAATATAGACTTTGTCCTTATTTTCAGAGATACTAATAATGATTCTGACAGTGACAATGACAAAGAAGGAGACCCAGAAAAGAAAAAGTTTACCAATGCATTATCAGGTAGGATGAGTACATGCCTATAGATACTGTGCACTCAGCTGCAAACATCATACATTCAGAGTTCACATTAGAAAATGAAATTGTGAGATTCATGCTGATTTCTTAACAGTCTTGTTGCACAATTAACTGAATTCTTGAAAATTGTGCATTATATTTTCCAACTCTACTGTTTTTTATTTATCTCCCACATCAAAATGGAGGGAAAATTTCTCCCAAAATTATGATTTCCAAAAAAGACCATTAAGGTTTTAGATGTGGTTGCATATGTTATGGAACAATGAAATTTGAACTTTTTTCAAGGCTAACATTTTTTATGGTTTTGTGAAAGTGGGCATTTTCATTATTACTTAAACTCATTGATTGGGGGAAGGAGACCTATTGTACCATATTTGCTCCATTGGTCTTTAAATCTGAAATGTGGAGTTTTGTAGCAACTATGAAATCCATGAAAATTGGTATCTCACCAAGAAATAGTTGATCTAGTTTCTTTAAAATGAGATGTTTGTTATTATATTTCCAAACTTTGTTTAACCCTTTCATCACGGCAAACCGCATATGCGGTCCAGGGAAAGTAGTCCGTCAACACTATGGACCGAGTTTTCGGTCTGGGGCAGTGTTCTTTGTTAACGTTATAGTACCCGACTAAATATCTTTCGGAATACCTCAAATAACTTCCATCTGGTAATGTAGATGTTATATTTGGATTATCTCGTGAGTTTAGCTTGTATACAACTAGAAATAACGAACAAAGTAAGAACTTTTAACGTGTTTTCCGAATGCTGAAATTTGTATCCAAAATGGCAGCGTTTGAAGGAATTTTTTTTTTATAGAGGAGAGTTTTCGGAGGATTTAAATAATTTTGACCTGATAAATTTGTTTGACAATGAGGGAAGACGTATGGAGAGACAATGGAATGCACTTGTGGGTGACAGTGATGACAATGAAGATAACTTTGAAGGTTTTTTTTTTTTTGGACGAAGCCCGAAAACCAAAGAGATTTGTTTCAGTTTTCTGACAGAGTTGGGCACATCCGAGAGTTATATGGCTCCAGGAAGCTTCGGATTATTTTCAAATATTCTATTCAGATGAAGTTTTTGGAAAAATTGTCCGTTTAACGAACTTCAATGCGACGATCAAACGTGGCAGAGGCGATATAGGTCACTTAGGTGTGTGGACAGATCTCACCTTGGAGATCAGTTTGGTTAATTTTATAGAATTTTATATATTATGGATACCATGAAAGAAAGACTTGTGTTGCTACTATGATTATTCACTAGTACATCTAGGGTCAATTGAACAAGTTTTGAGAACATTCTAAGTTTTCTAAGAGGTAATAAAATAATTGTATTTTACCTGTTGTTACCTGTTTGTACCTGCATTTTAACAGTTGTAATAGATATGCACATTTTATTGAATTAGTCATAAAATTTGATTTTTAACCTTGATTTTGACACCTAATCCAGCTAGATATCTTTAACATTGGCAAAGTTATGTTGTTTCAAAGTCCACAAGTCATTTTGCTTTACAACTCCAAAGTTACTTAGTGTTGAGGACTCTATGCCTACAAATCACTTAGTGATGAAAGGGTTAATAGAGTTTAATAGCTGATGATAAGCAGTCTGAAATATTATTCCAAATATCTCTGTATCCAAAACTCATGATTTACTTATTGATTTGTTTTTATCAATATTTGAATTGGTTCACAAGAATTTCTTGTTGAACGAATGAAATGTTTCATTAATGAGATTTATTTTTACTTATATGAGTGTCACTGTTAATCTGGGACACAATTATCATTTGTTGGGAATTGATATACTTTAAGACAATTTGGCTTCTCAAAGGATTGAACTTTATATAGGGTAATAAACCTTGCAAGAGTCTATGAAAAGAAACATTTTAAGACAAAATATGCCTTTATTATTGAGACTGTAATTAAAATATAATGTTCTTGTAATTGTTGCACAAGTTATTTGATAACTTGTGTCTTTTTGGTTGAAATTTATTCAGAGCTGGAGGTTGTACTGTATATGAGATCAGCAATCATTCAAATAAGAAAGCTCCATGGGGTTTGTTTCTATAACATGTCTTTGTACTGTTAGTTTAAATTCAACATTTAATTTGTTTGACTATTAATTTTGTAAGACTTCTAGACTGAGGGTTATTCAGGGTCTGAAGTAAATGCAGACTGGATTACTCATGATGTAATTCATGAAAAGGTCAAACCTCTTATACCCTGCAAATGTAACAAAGTTTCAGCAATTATTTTTGACAGTTAAGAGTTTTTGAAGTTAATTCAGAGAAGTCTCTTTTTCTTAAATTGTCATATTTTTATAGTTGTACCTGTTTTGTCTTTTGTATATCAAACAAAAATTTTCAAGAATTTCACCTGCTTTTTTTTTGCTGGGTAACTGGAATTGTATCCTTTTTAAATTCAAAATTTAGCATTGGAAATTCAGAAAAAGATCCAAGACATGACCTCACTGAGGATTTTGTTATATGACATTTAAAAGTCCAATTGTTATTACCTCAGGAGATTTTGCCAGATATTTGGTGACTTTTTCAAAACATAATGAACAATAATGTTGAAATATGTGTTAAAATTTTTAATCAGAAAATTTTGATATTTGAAGAGATTGGTATGCATAGTAGTATCTGTGTGTTTAGATTTCTGTAATGATAGAACTTCAGAAGATTTGTTTTTGGACTTTCCACTTGATGGCAAGACATATGTATTATATTTTCTGTGGCAACATGCCATTGTTATTATCAACATTGTTATTGTCCTGTGTCAGAGTTTTACAAGTCTTAAATCTTCTAATCAGTTCATGTATTCAACTTTGTTTGAATATTATATTACTGTCTGTCAAAAGTAATCAGCTATGCTTGAATTTTTGTCTCGACTGTATAAGCAAAAAAGTAAGTCATCGTAATACCATTCAGAAGAATAGAAGTACTTAGTGGAACAATTGTTTTTTAGGTGCTATTGTGATGGAGAAACCTAATGTGCAGTGGGATGATGTAGCAGGTCTTGAAGGAGCCAAGGAGGCCCTTAAAGAAGCTGTGATTCTACCTGTCAAGTTCCCTCATCTCTTCACAGGTAACATAAATGAACCCTTTACCACACATCTTTTTGGCATTCAGTACTTTGACATCCTGTACAAGTTTAGTTCTTGTACAAGGATAATTTACTTTATATTGGGTAATTTGTTATTGACATTTGATGCATTCATTCAGGAGATGACGTCAGTAGTTGTCAGTTACTGTGGTAACCAAATCCTGCCTGAAATTAGAAAAATGTGTTGCATAATTACGTTTTTAAATATTTTATATTAAGCTTTTTTTCTTCTTTACCAAATCAGTCATACTTTGAATTTTCTCAATTTCTGATTGATGAAATCCATATTTTCTAATTTACTGACTTAGAATAGATTGTTGTCCAAGTTTTATCTAATCTAAGCATGTTTTTGTTGAAGTGACCAGATTTGACACTTAAAGTCAGTACATATTTTTGCTGTACATTCTGTATTTGTAGTTTCCATTGTTATACTTGCAAATATTTTGGTCTAATCATTAAATTAGTTTATTTTATTTTTCAAAATGCTTGATTAACTGTTTACAAATACACAGATAATATTAAAGGACTGAAGCTGATTTTATATGATGTTCATTGTAAGTGACCTCATAGTAGATTTGTGTTCATGCAGGTGGTATTATTGTTTTAACCATTGAAGCACCCATTGTTTGTTGTTAGCATATTTTTGTTCTTCTGTATATGTCATTATGGGTATTTGTAGTGGCTAATCCATGAAAGTAAATACCTACAAATATGCAACTATAAAAGGCAAACCACAATTTAAGTACTCACAAAATGTCTTTCCTTACAAAACCATGAAAATTGAGACCCATGCAAATAAATACTACAGTATGTATAATTTAAATAATTTATTTTGTAATAATTGTTTGATAAGAAAAGCATCATGTATAATATACAGACTCGCGACTAATCCATTCCGCTACTGCTTAGTTGTGTCTCCAGAGATTCGGGTAACATGACTTGAACTTTAAGGTAGTAGAGATGTGTATAAATAGCAGCCCCAATCTATTTTTTTTTTAAGATGTTAACAATGAATGAAACTCATTCCAAATTGAAAAGCTCATTGAAACTTCTTCAAAACAGTTAAAAATATGAAGATATCTCCACTAGAATAAAAATTACAGTAACTTTTAAGTTGACAAAAATTTAGTAATTTTTAACATTTTTAGTCTTCAATAACGCCTGGTTTGTTTTGCTCGACAATTGACCTAAAATAAACAATATTCTTCACTAAAATATTGTAACATTTTTATTTTTAAAGATAGTGCCATGAAAATTGGCATTTAATTGTAAATTTTCCTGCCAAATACCTTTTTCCTATCAGATGTTTTGTATATGTTGGTGCTAATGAGTTAACTTAGATATGGAAGAATTCTATCATTTTATTTACTCCTACACTTTTTTATAATAAGGGAAGGTTTTTCTTTGTTTTGTCATCTCTTTTATTTACATTTTGTACATTGTAATGTCCATTTGTTTTCTAATGATTTTTAGTTTTTCAGCTTGTTTACTTATTTCATTTCAAAGTTTTTTAGCTTGCTAAATTTAAACTGCAGTTTGATTTTTACTTGAACATTTTATTTCAGACACTACACATAAATGCTAACTGTTACTCTTAGGGCATATCATTACCTTTCTTTCCCCTAATTATGTCTTACACATGCCTTTATATGGATTAAGCTTTTTTTATATTAAAAAATAAAAAATATTTTAACAGTTCCAAAATAAACTATAGAAACAGCAGATTGGTAGACAATGTATTGACAATAGATTGCATGCAACTTAGTGACGTCACAACCATACACATTGGGCCAAATTTTTTAGCTCAGATTATCAATACAGATGTTAGAAATTAGTTCACAATATGTTTACAACTGCTAAAAAAAATCTTGATAAGAATTTAGTAAACTTTGGTATTTTATACCCTGATTTTAAATTAATTATATCTTTTGAAATTTGATGCTGTATTTTGTGAACACTGCAAAACACAAACTTCTGCTGCTAATAGTCTTGATCATGATGAAGTTAATCCTGCCATTACAGATGTGTCAAACAGCTTGGTGACAAAGATGTAATCAGAGTGTTTGATTACATAGATGTTATTCAAATGAGTATTTTCATAGTTATCAAGTACATTCATTTGAAATGTGCAAGAGACATCTTGAACTTAAAGTGATAGCCCGGACAACAAAATGTTGCTAGGAAAGTTAAATTTTTTGTAAGTACTTTAGCTCAATTTTGATACAGAAATAGAAAAAAAAGTTAATTTTTCAGAATCATTTTCCATGCATCAATCCATGCCAGGCTGTATTTGGTCAAAATTGGAATTGACATTTAAGATGTATTCAGCTGAACTTGTTCAATTTCTTTATACCTAACATTTATCCTCTGACTGCATTACAGTACAAGTCATAAAAGTCTTTTAGGCATTCAGTGCCGACTTTTATTAATGGGTAGCATGTTTCAGTGTTGTGAAATCATTGTTAAAGTACCTGGACATTTTTGGATTAGGTCACTCTAAAGGTGTGATCTAGTACATACCATAATGAATTTCATGCACTGTGATGTGACAATGAAAGCTGCTCATGTGGAAAAAAGTGTGCAGTACCCTGTTAAATAAGACAAACTCGTTTCTTAACCCAGTTTAGTCCATGGCCACAGTTGTAAATGTCCATAGCAATCAATAATGTTTTAATGAGATTTAAGGTGCAAAGAAGTGAGCAGTTATGATTGAATAGAGTTGGTTTAAACTCTGTAAGTATTAAATTTTAGAACAACACTGAATAATATGAGTAAATGCACCTTCATGCCATGGTGACCTATACTTGTGTAGAAATACATATCATCACGTCTTAATTTGCGGGCTTTCACGGAGTTTGGAAACATTGTTTACTATCTAGAAATTAAGAGAAGCTGGCATGGAAGCTTTTTTAATTTTATGCACATTGAGTTTGTGATGGGCTAGCAGCATGTACAAGTCAGTTAAAAAAAAGTCACAGTAACACCGTTATTTAGAGAGCTCAACCATAAAAAGTAGATGTTTCATGTTTGAGAAATAACTTTGAAATTACATTTTATTTTTACAGGTCAGAGGAAGCCTTGGCAAGGAATTTTGTTATATGGGGTAAGCTAACTTCCTCATTGAATATCATCTTTTCATGCCCTAGGTGGGGTATAGGAGTCCTCTTATCTGTCCATCCATCATTCTGTCCAAGACACAACTTAGTGCAGCTAGTTATGCACTTTTGATAGATTGCCATGGAACTTGGTAATTAATCTATCTCAAGTTTTAGCTTTTCTGGGTGTAGGACAGAAGATCATTTGGGATGGTCTGTTGTCCTTTGCTCATCTCTATCTGCAAAAGTTAATTTTTAATAATCTACCTAATTACTTGAATGATAACGTTGAAACTTTATACTTGCAGTCATCAAGACTTTTAGTTGTTAATGAAAACGGTGTTGCTTAGAAATCCATCTTAGAAATCTTTTTATTAATATTTTTCTACATGGGTTTTCTTTATCAAATACATTTCTCGATCACATTAACATTAGGAAATTACTATCTTTAACAAAGATAAGTACTATCTGCTATCTTTGAATCACCAAACTGAAAGATAAAATAAATATTTCTATTTGTACATCAGCTAGAGAAAGGAAGGAACTCTTGCAGATGAACTTCCTTTTTTGTGCACTTAATGACCTCCCATAGCTTGGATGTTACCAGTTTAAACTTTTGCATGCAGATGTGAATAGTGTATATGATGAATCTGTTGAAATTTATTATCTGTTTTGGCTTTCCAACATTTATTTTTCAGTGGTGTAGTAAGTGATAAGGTTAATTATACCTGATGTGTTTTGTTTTTCTTTATGTTTAAAATTATATAATTGTCAAGCAAGTGCAAAAAGAGAAGACACTTTAAAGCTAAGGTGGACAACCATGAGATGTGTCTTGTTTGCACAAAATGTTCTTCCTCACAACCATGTAGGTGGAAGATGTTTTGGTCCATTTTCTTGGAAAGGCAATAGAAGGGCTGAGAAAACAGTGCATGCACTAAATCTTCAGAACATGAAGTATGAGGTATTCAACCAATTTCAGAATTATTGACTAGTTTCATGATGGACATAGAAATGCTCCCCCACCCCTAATGAAGATACCTTAAACAGCATCTATGGCAATGATCACTTCTTACCAAGTCAAAGCCAAACCAAGCAATTCCATCTAAGCTATATTGGAAGAATGTTGACAAGCTGGTTTGGTGAAACTAAGACAGTTTTTTTAACCCGTTCTGGTAACCCACTGGGCATAAGTCCCTATCCCTTGCCATGGACTTGGGAATGTTGAAGCTGGACATGGGGGGGATTACTCTTTGACTTTGTTGACTGGCTCATCTGACAAATTATCTAATCATTTGATGTATGTATACCAGCCACCAACCAAATGGTTTAGCAGTTTGGACAATCAGTATAAATTTTTCCATGTTCATTTATCAGCACATCATTCAACACTTCCTAATGTGATGATATCCTATGTCCAGCAGATAGCCCTGACCAGTTGGGCTGGCCATATCCATAATGCCAGTATATGGTGGACCATCATCATAATTGAAGCTGTCCATCCCAAACCAACCAACCACACCAGACTTGCATTCCTCAGCTAAACCTTGCTCCATGCTGAATATGACTACTTGCACATCAGGCAATCAGAGCCTTTTTAAATGCATGTTCAAAATTTGTCATTGTTGTATATTATACTCCATACAGAGTGCATAGGAAGAGGAGGACAACACCCTGGTTGATGATGAAGCTGACAGACCAACCTGAACATTGGAAAGGATAAAATTCAGTTTTAAAGCAGCAGTTGAATAGATGTATAGAAGTTTACCTCTGTTGGAATGCCCACTATAGGCAATCAGTATGACATAAACAAGGGTCAAGCTAGACTTTATTTTAGGGAGAAATGTCTTCTCCTTTGGACAGAACAGGGAGATTTGAGAGCAAAGCAAGACATGCAATATACACATGCACGGACGCATGTGCATGTGTGTGTGTTGTTTTCATTTTCCTATTTGAATTATGCCCTCTATTTTCCAGTCATACCCCCTCCCCCATACCGATTTCAATAACAAAAATGTTTAATGTATAAAAAGTGCATAGAACTAGGTCAATTAAATCATTGAGTTATAGTTTCTAACCTGGATTGGTACTAATACTGGCATCTCCTTGCACCGTTCAGTCTTAATGGACTTTCCATAGTAACACGGCACAGTATCACGTACGCTATTAACTAGTTTATTTCCATCAGACAACATATTGACATCATCCAATTCGGCAACTGCCAGATAATTCCATAAATTACCATGATGTTGAGAGTTTGGAATTATATCCCTTTGCACACATGAACATAGAAATTAAACCACTTGTTAAATCCAAATCAAAAGCAAATTTGTTGTTATCATTCTTTTAATTTGATTGATTCAACATTGTAACTGTCGGAAGCAGACAACATATTTATGTACATCTGTAGTCGTGCACACACCCTTTTTCTGAAAATGGGCTTGTCCTGGAACTGGAAATGGAACTTGAGCATGTCTGTCTATTATATTGAAAACTTACGTTATGCATGAAACACGCAGACAATAACAGTGTTAGAGTCATTCTACTCAGTCAGTTTAGAAAATATAAATTAATGAATGAATTTACTTTATTCCTTTCATTTTTTATCACATAAAAGGTTTCCATTGTTGAAATTGGTAGGGAGGGTACAAACAAACAGATTGGTATAGTCAGACTATAATTCTTGGAAACTTTTGTGAAATAGTAATGTATAGTGTTACACTGTACAATAGTTTTCTACCATAAGAAGAGGTAATTTAAAACTTTTTATATCAAGCAAACTTGTATTATCTTTTGCTATCTTGCACACTAAATCATCCATTTACAAATTTGTTGTAGGATATATTGTACAGAGATTATTGACATGATTTTTAGAAATACCAGCCCATCATTCTTAAGGCTTTCCCTCAATCCCATGGAAACTTGGGCTTCCAGTTCTGCATGCCCTTGGGTCCTGGTATTTTTCAGACTTGATGAATAATGAACAATATCAAATTAACATGTACTTGTTTATATTTGCAGCCACCAGGGACTGGAAAATCCTTTTTGGCCAAGGCAGTGGCTACAGAGGCCAACAACTCAACTTTTTTTTCTGTGTCCTCAGCAGATCTTGTGTCCAAGTGGCTGGGAGAGAGTGAAAAGTAAGTCCTTCTCCTGGTGATATTGTAAATTGCATAAACTCACTTTTGCCTACTAGACAGAAATATCCCAACATTTACCCTGGGCAATAAATCTGTATTTTCGGGGTAGATAAGATCACATGCAATGCATATCATGTACCTATATAAAGTAATTTTTATTGATATGAACTAAATACAGTAAATTTTGCTTAAAATAAAATCTAGCAAACTACACCTAATTATATATCACCATATCCAAACCAGAAGCATGCTATAGCATAAAATTGTTACAAATATCCTATTGGCATTTAGCATTTAGTACAGTCTGAAGGTAAATATTGTTTGGTCCATGAAATTGTTGCTTAATAAGGAAACTCAACATAGTGATCCCTTTGGTGTCTGTTTACATCATCATGCCTACAACTGTACACTGTAGATTTACCTCAACTTCAAAGTATTTTACTTTCAGTTTATGAATGGTGTTGGAAATAGTTTTGCTAAATATATGTCAGGTACCCTATTCTTGATTTTTTTTGTTGTCATAATGGATGGAGAACTGAATACTACTTGCAAATAGCAATCAGTAATTGCACATAGATGACAAATTTTGAAAAAAAGTCAGTTATTCTGTTCTGTGTGTGTGCGATTTGGTTTTTTAATGTAGTTTTAAAAAAAAATTCAGTCATATCATTATGATGTCTGCAGTGTGGCAGTTTATAGTGATGTCAAGCACTGGAGCATCATGCCACAGATATGTTGCATGATGTCCCACCCAGTCACATTATTTTGACACTAGGCCAACCAGTCCTAACACTAACCTCCTAATGCTGAGTGCCTAATGAGGCAGCTGTTAGTACCATTTTTATAAGTCTTTGGTTTGATTTGGCCAGGGATAAAACCCACGACCTGCTGCATCCAAGGTGGATACTTTACTGGATTGGTGCCTTTTTTGACCTAACAGAAGAGAAAATGTCTTGAATGATATTTTTAAACATAAATGTTAGTATAAAAATGCCTTATGGGGTGGGAGATAAAGCGATTTGGTCTGAATGTGACAACACAAGGGCACAATAGCTTTACTATGACATAGGGTTAGATGCCCATAGCCACAACAGTAATTATTTTTTACATCCTATATTATGTCATAAGCGATATCTGATATCTTGAGAAGCAGAGAATAATTAATTGAATGAAACAGAACTTCTGTTGGTAATGCATTTTATATAAGTAGTGTAGTGTTTTATTTCATAATGAGTAATGATAACAAAAATAGTCCCTGAATGCCATTAGGCAGGATTAAGGGATCTACTCTAATTCATGGCTGAAAAAATTTTGTGCCTAAATTTTTGTGTTGTCAATATGTGAAAATGGTTTCATTTAATTATAATAGACAAGTTTAATTTTAGTTTTATTCTTATGTTAGCATATAATTAACTCTAAAATTACATGTAAAATTAATGCAAGAATTAGTTCCACTACATTATCAACTTGCTAACAACTCATTTTTAGATGGAGGTTAGTGGGTGTGGCTTTGCTTTGCAGCTTGAGCCTTGAATAAGTTATTCCATTATCTCTTATTTGACAGGTTAGTGAAAACATTGTTCCAGTTAGCCCGTGAGCACAAACCCAGTATTATATTCATAGATGAAGTAGATGCTCTTTGTGGGTCAAGGAGTGAGAATGAATCAGAGTCAGCCAGGCGCATTAAGACAGAGTTCCTAGTACAGATGCAAGGTGTAGGAAATGATAATTTTGGTATGTACTTGCAACATTATCGTATGAAACTAGGTGGTCCTGTCATCTCCAGATTATCCCCTACTCATTGAAACTCCATCATGCTGACTTTTGCCACTACATATCTCCCTCATTAATTCATTTGTAATTGGGTTGAAAAACAAAAGACTGCACTGTAATTAAGGGTGCGATTTACTGAGAGACCTCCCCACTTGACATTGAGAAAATCCAGGAGGTGGGAGTATGGTGCTGTTTAATGACTGAATATTCATTTTATAATTGTGTTGGGAATAATTGTCAATAAAAAGTTTTTTCCAATGTTGTTATTCACATTGGCATAAGTTACATTTATTTTCAAGATACCCAACATGTGAGATTCTTAACACTAAAATTTTCCGTGATGTTTCAACAACCATCTTGTGAACACAAAAAACATTGTATTCTACTTCCCTGCTTTTTGTGTTTGTTGATTCTTATCAAAACAAGATTAATTTTTTCCAAACTCTAGTAATGTTGAAACTTGATTTTGTTTTTATTTGTTATTATAACAATGGGAAAATATTTTTTTCAGTGATTTCATTCCATTTATTAGGAAGACTCCTCATCCTTATAAAAATCTTTGAGTGCCAGTTCAGGAATTTTAAGTTCACTACAAACCCTGGAACTTGCTTCACTGTAACAAACCATATCTGTGAAACAAAAACTTTTTATTTACCAAGTAATCATTTTGCTTGGTTGCCATGCTATCTTTAGTCACATTTGTGAACAAGTTGGCTAGTTTAAGATAGTTTAATTATGTTACTTATATAATAATGTCTACAGCAGTGTTCAGTTGAAATGAGTTGCCTGACATGACTGTGACCAATACTAACACAAGCAGTATTTGTATGCCCTTTAACTTTTCCTGTCTTTCACCACTTTTATTTCAGTTGATACAAAATACATAATGAACACAATAATACAAAGCAGGTCTACTTTTAACTGAGTATAACAATACAACAAATATTTTTTGCATGTTGGAGATCAAAACACGGTCAGCACTTAATTATGTTCTCACAGATATTCACGAATACAAGAGGGCCTCTTGCATTTATGATGATTACACTGAAACAGACTTAAAAGATGGAACTTAATCACAAATTTCAATTGATTAAACTTATTTAATTGATATTTATTTATTATAGTGTTTCCACTGGTAAGCATTAGTGATATTTTCATTCATCACAATTTAGTTGAATGTAGTTGAAAATGATATTTGGAATGAAAATTAACAAAATCTAAGACTTATTAAAGATTATGCTATAATGTTGATTTAAAATTTCTGGGTACTAACCACTGTTTTCGATCATAAAATGAGTAATATATGAAGATTTCATTTTCCAGTTTTGATAGAGATTCAACAAATGGGGGTATTTTCTAGTTTTAAAAAGTGGGGTCATGCCCATCTCAAATTTTATGGACACGTTCAACTAGTAATTTGGGTGCAAGTTATGGAGTGAGTGATTTACATTGTTATCTGCATACTATAATTTCATCCTTTTTTCTCCCTTGAATACATTCCACAATTACATTAACATCAATATGTAGACCTGCTACTTCCTGAATCCAGCCCTACTAAAAGACAAAAATTGTTCTTTTCTGTCTTTATCATATAGTCAAAGGGCAATAAATCTTGCCCATTACCTCCCATTACCAGCCACAGGTGTTGCCATTTTTTTTAAGCTTTGCTTCTGTACAATATCATACAAGACACCTTTCATTGCATGCCAAATTGGACAAAGTATACCATGATCTGCTGGCATGTTATGCAACAATAGATCAGGGTCTGTGTTTTATGTGGTTTGACCCATGCTGTAAACAAATATATATATATATATATATATATATATATATATATATATATATATATATATATATATACATACATATATATACATATACATATATATATACATATATATATATATATAGTAGCAGTTATGGTCATGGATCCCATCATAATTGGTAAATTTTGTCTTAAATGCTTTCTGATTTATTTCATTTATATCTGGTTCTTAGCTTATTTTTACCCAGTTAAATATTAATTCCTGTTTTCAGTAACAGTTATTTTGTGGAACAACTGTAAATGATGGCAAAACTTTTTTACTCTATGCAGGCGTCCTTGTGCTAGGGGCCACAAATATTCCATGGGTTCTTGACTCAGCCATAAGAAGAAGATTCGAGAAGAGAATCTACATCCCACTACCAGAAGCACCTTCTAGGACCAAGGTGTTCAAACTAAATCTTGGGAATACCCCCCATTCCTTGACAGATGAAGATTTCAAGACTCTGGGATTGAGAACCGAAGGTTACTCAGGTGCAGATATTAGTGTTGTTGTTCGTGATGCATTGATGCAGCCTGTACGCAAAGTTCAAACAGCTACACATTTCAGAAAGGTTGGTTATATTCCATAGTGCTTTCACTTAATAGTAGCAAATTTATTTGGTTTTACTAATATGGAAATATTGGTAAGGGTAAAACAGTTAATTATTGTATCATTGCATTAACAATTACTTTTAATCTTCAGAAGCTATAAATAATTATTAGTCATTTGCCTCTTTATTCATTACATGTATCAATAGGTGCTGTATCATAAGTTGTACATCTATGATACATCCACATGATGCTTTCTCCCATGACCTAAACTTTTTACATTTTGGCCTTAATTCATTGGAAATTCTTTCATATCTTCAGGTGGAATATGAAAACTGGTTTGCATTGTTTATGCCAAAAATGTGATGCAAACTGAAACACAACATTAATTTTTAAAATAGAAAAATGTTTAAAAGGTAATACTCTATAAAAAGAGATGAACAGTTAACAGATAATATAGAATAGTAACACTGAAGAGACAAAGAATTAATTTTTAAATAACAATAACATTTATTGTTCATGTATCAAATGTAAGATTAGAAATATCATTTATCATTTATATAGTAATATTTATGGTGTTCATAATGAAATTGTTTTCTTTTGAACTATTTTATAACTTTCTCTTGGGGGTTTTCCCTTTCCCAGGTGCGTGGTCCCTCGCGAGAAGATCCAAATATAATTGTAGATGACCTTTTGAGCCCATGCTCTCCTGGTGCTCCAGGTGCAATAGAAATGAATTGGACAAAAGTTCCAGGAAATAAACTACTTGAGCCAGTAGTATCAATGGTAGGTATAATGCTTATTATCCCCACCCCCATGGCCGATATACAAAATGAGTTCAGTCCATCTTTTAGTCTAACCATCTTCATACTTTCCTTATTGGAGCAAAACTCCCAAACCATTAGAGATGTCACTTCATACACATTAAACTAGGACTATATACTATATGCACCTTTTGGTATTCATAATTCTTCATTTTCAAAATTTTTAATGTTTTTCTGTTTATATAGCCATCTGTTATCAGCAGTTTCTTTTATGGGGCAAAACTTAAATATGTTTTAAGACATCTCTGAAATTTGGTATACATATTTTAGACTAGTAGTAAAGATGTCTTATGCTTTTCATTATTCTTCATTTTCAATACTTCTAATCTGCATCTGTTCATTTGTTTAAGATGTGCCTTTTGCATATCAAAATTCTTCAGTTTCAATACTTTTAAATTTGTCTATATGTCCACCCATCTATATTTAACTCTTATGTTTCCAGATCAGTACCTGTAATCAGTCACTTTCCTGTACACCAATTTACTTACATTGTTCTATCTCTAAAAGACTTCTCAAAAACTACTGAACAGAATGTCACTAAATTTTACAAAAAATTCCAAACATGATGTAAATAAAACCCATCAACATTATGACTGCTATTACTTAAAATAGAACAACCTTTAAATGATTTCTCAGAATGTGCTCAGCAAAATGTTAAATATTTTCCAGAAATCATCCCCAGAATGAAGTTTTTTTATGTTTTGTATTCTGCAATAAAGTATGGCCATCATTACCAAAGCTATTATACCTTTAAAGGAATGCACAGAACTGCTGAACAGAATAAAACCAAATTTGATTGAAAAAATCTTTGGTACATATTATGCTAATATGGCATCACAATATTGATCATTAAACAAGAAATAGAATGGCATCAAACATCGATCAAAATACAAGATACAGAATAACATCAAATAAAAGAAATAGAAAAACCAAGATGTTGTTTTACTATAACCAATCTACATAATTGGAAAACAGTATGGCAGAAAGTATCTTCCCTAACCTTATTCCTTGGCAAAGTGCTCATGTATTTGACCACATGGCAGATGTCAACCAAATGAGGAATCTTAGGAAAAGATCAAAGAATATGTGTCCAAATCATAAACTCAAAACCATGGGGAGGCATTTTAAAATGTCTGAATATAATTTTAATTACATATATCAGAAACATGCATAAGCATAAGGTTTAAAGAAAGGTACACATTTAACTTATTGCAGTAGACCCCCTCTCCTAAAGAATTCTCAAAACCAATGAGTGGCCCTGGGTGGCTGTGTGGTCTAAGGTATTTGTCTGTACAAGTAAATCGCGCATCTCACATCTGAGTTTGAATCATGGACTGACCAATGTGAATATGTAAAAAGCTTGCCTATAGCTTCCCACAGGCTGATGGTTCCTATGTTCTTTGACCACCAAATACAGATATGCTAACTCTCACAATTTGACTGCAAGTCTTATGGAAATGACCCCTCTAATATGGAATTATATAATAATAGCATATATTATGTAAATATGATTGATTGTTGTAAAATCCAGATACTTGAATGTCCTTGTTTGACTTCGATCTGGATTTCTTTAGAATCAGTGGGAGTTGGTCATGTAACCAGACTAACTTTTACAGGAGTACTTCAGACACTTTGAACTGTACATACTTTTCATGCAAAACATCTGCATGGTAAAGCTGTTGCTTATAAAAGTTTCTGAAAATGTCAGGCACATTTCATGCTTTTTTAATTTGTTATTCCCTTTATTTCAGATTTGTTTTCAGAAAGATAATATTTGTTTGGAAATTTTTACTACAATGAAATCATTTTACAGCTTACAGGGGTCAAGCTAGACTTAAATTATTTTAGGGAGAAGTGACATCTTTTGGTCAGAACAGGGAGAAGTGGGAGCTAGAGAGGGAGAAGTGGGACTAGAGAGGGATAAGTAGGATCAAAGCAAGAAACTGTATATATATATATATATATATATATATATATATATACAATGTCTTAAAAATATGATATATGTTGATATCAACACATTTACATTTGGTATGTGTATAAAAATTATTATATTAATACCATTCTATTCATACTTGTGGTAATATGTGTTTGGATTGAGGTAAGGTGGCACTCCACAGTTAGCATAGAGTTAGAATTTTAAAGAAAAAGATTTTTCCTTTGTTTCCCAACTTGTTATACTGGCTATTTAAAAAAGACTTTGTATATCTTGGGTATTATTTCAAGAACGTTTATTTCCCTTTGTTTTGGTGTATGATTGATGGGTGTAATATGGGTTAAAGAGTATACAGCTTAGCCTTACTCCAGATGTGAATCTTTCAAAGAAAGTGCTAGCTCCACTTGCTCATTTTCACTTCCTGAACTTCAGAGGCAAATTGTAAGAAAAGAGCCGATAATTTTTAAAAAATATTTTATATATTTGGTAATTCATTCATTTCACTTTCAGAAGCTGGTATTATCTAGTCTGGCAAAAAAATTTTTCCATATTTTAATAGCTGCCAAGGATAGTGTACCTTAGACAAATTCAGTTTGATTTTTTAGCACAAGGGAGCAGTCATTTTAGCTAGCTGTGTGCTAAGATCATTTACAATTTTTAAAAGTACAATATCCAAAGAAATGTCAGCCACATTACATGAAAGTTGCATAAAGGTATGCAAACATTCTCTCCACTGCATGTTTTAAATGCAAACGACTTCTCCTTAAATGCATCACTCTCTCAAAAAAACATAATAACTGGTAAGCACCACTTAAATGCAGTGTATTTTGGTCATATGACTTAAAAAGCACAGCAGAAGCTATACATTGTAATTAATTTTATCTGATAGCAGTAACAGGATTAGAGTCTTGTAACTGCAAGTTGGTAAAAATGCTTAATAAACTACCATTTAATTATTTTATTTTCTGCAAGTTTTGTGTAAAATTTCATTGAAAAAGATTTCTAGCTTTCTTTGAAAGAACACCTAATACATGTACATAGGAATAAATGTACAAGTGAGTTCAAACCGTACCCTTCGTCCTGATTTAATTGTTCCTGATAAAACATTACTGTAACTATTCATATACAACACACTGAACCACTGTGTAACTGGACCCCTTCTTGTTCCCCAACCTAATCCTCCAAGAACACGTATTGCACCATGCAAGTGTATCTATTTTTAGAAAAAGGGTTGTTCTAACTACTAATTTTCTTACTTCGTTACAAAAAATTAATATGAATGCATATTTATGGTTTTATTATATATCTACCTACTGGTAATAACGATGTGCATTCGTTAAATAGTATTTGCTTCACTACTATATATATTTTTCACACATTCATGAAAATTATGGTATGGCAAAAGCAACCTTGCCCTTGCAGCATTGTTTCAAATTGAACAACAGAGATTGGCACATGTTTTTGACCAACATTATTAAATATTTAGGCTAAATCTCCTATCACATAATGTTTAAATTTTGTTTTCATTATATTATTTATTTTCCTGAATTTATTTTCCCAATTATTTACTAATACAGACAATTTAATGAAGAGGTATATCCAAACCGCAGTGATGTCTGCCACTATAAGTTAATTTATGTTTTCAAACTCATTTTATAAAGAAAACACCCAAGTATGGCCATTTAAAATTCCCATTTATAAAATTAGAAATAAATTAGAAAACGCACTTCACCAATCATATTTTTGAAAGCAAATTATTATCTGTATATTGAATATTTAAGTTTTGATACCGAATTAGGTATGTTTTCATCATAATCTGTGCAGTAGGCCCAACTTGATGAAATCAAGCAATGATATCTTGCTCTGGAAAGGGTTGATGGTTGGCTATTAAAACTTTGATGTGAATGTGCAAGAATTTTGTTGTCTCCGTAATCTGATTGGTATCAACACCACATAAAGACATTTCATCTTGGGTTACAACCGAGCCAGAACTTACTGGCTACAGATAGGGGTCATCTCAAAGGTTAAAAACTTCAGCCATGTTACATCTGAAAAAAAAAGGGCAAAGTTGTTTTCGCTTTCCTAACAGAAGGAGACAAAGTTCACAGTTCTCATGCAACTTTTTTTCCACTTTGCCCGGTAGCGTGAATTCCGAGCTAGTCTGATTATATCATTCAGTTGCTTGAAAGAAAACAATATAAGCTACTCGATGGTAATTTATGGTGATTGCATAATTTAATTTTATTCTATAGTAATTTAAGCCATGCTTATAATCTAATATGAAATAAAATTTCTGGAAATTTGTACATGTTTTAAATGTCCAGCTAAATAAATAAAAGTTGCAGTGCAATGCAATAATTTCTTTGTATGACCCTGATTAATTTTAGGAAATTCCAACAGCAACATTTTCAATATATTGCCTTTGCAAAAATGATCAATTTGAAATCATTTTAACCTAGAAATATAGTTTAAAATTTTAAAACATCCTCACAAAAAGTCAAGTAAGAAAAGGAAAATAATGATGTAATATCTTTATTTTCATGAATTACATTAACCATCAGTTTCTCTTTAAACTGTTTTCTTGATAATTGACTTAAATGTTAAGCATATAGTATTCTCCCTTAATTTGGAGTAGTATATCTCTTGTATAAACTATTGGTATGTATAATTATTGTTCCTATCTACATACAGTGTATGCTTGTATCCTTTTCAATGGTCCATTCAGCACATAGGTTTTCATATCAAAATGGGAAAGATAAATTGTATTCTGCTTTATTTCCATTGCAAGTCACGCCATCATATAACCTTAGGCCGGTCAAGTAATGCTTTGGTCATATATTGAGTGGTGTTAGTTTATTTCTGGACTGTGATGACTGCAATAAGCTGAAGAAGCAATATTGTTAAGTCATAGAACTAGGACAGTAGTTAAGCACTGAAAACAATATATTTTTAAAAAGTGTTTGTTGACAATAAAAAAACCCTAGCTTTTCCAGTTATTATTTAAAGGTTTTTTTTATCAAGGCAATTGCCAGTTGCAGCAGTCAGTTAGTCATTTGCATATTTAGCAAACACAAGTGTGAATGTAGTTGTACCTGACAATTCCTTTTTGAGCAACAAATCCTACAAGCTTATAATGAATTGCTCAGATACTCGGCAGAAGCATTGGCATCAGGCCTGTCATCATGCTTCTGTGTGAAGTTTCATTTCAGAGTTACATGTATACCCCTTATTGATGTTAATTGTGTATATTGACTTAAAATTCTTGTGTGCAATTAGTCACACAGCTTTTGATAAATTGCCCTGAAACTTGGCAGACATTATTGGCATGAGATCAACATTGGCATAAGCTTTTGACATCATGGTGGCATGAGGTCTAGATGCACACTACCATCTGAAATCATCCAGGTTGATTTAGTTTGTATTGAAAAACCATTTACTTGTTGGCATAATGAAATATTCAAGGCTGTATTTTAAAATTTTCTGAATTTTGTTTCAGTCTGACATGCTGATGTCTCTCCAGACTCAGAAACCCACAGTAAATGAACAGGATTTGAAAAAGTTGCAAAAGTTCACAGATGATTTTGGACAAGAAGGATAACCATTGGGATTCTTGGAATGGAAGCAAATTTTCCTTGCTCCATTTGACATTTGTTTTAGATATACCTTAACTTGACTCATGTCTACAGTGTGATGTATTATTAATGTTCAGCCACTATTACACTTGATTATTGAATTTAAAGCATAACTTTATGACTATAAATAATGCATACATATGTATATTGATTAGATTTTACAGGATATACATGAGCTTATTCCTTTGTCATTTTTGTCTTTTTTGACAGTCATTTGACCAGTTACTAGTGTCATTTGTTTTAGTCTTTTCAGAATTCTTTCAATTTAAGATGTGTGTGATAAAAATCAAGTCAGTTATGCAACTGTTTAATTACCAGCCACTGTATCTTTGTCCAGCTGCATTGACTGTTGGAATAAAAAGAATTGCATTGAATCATTGTTTGTAACATTTTATCACAAGTGAAAGCTGTTCCTGTCTGAAATTTATCTAGTTTTTATATTAATGATAACAAGTTTGTTGAATTTTGGTGTACAGTGAAGAAAATGAAGCCAGATTGTTTTGGTAGCCATTCATGTGTTATGAGAAAACTTTTGCTTGTCTAAGTTCCTTTGCATCGCAGTTGGCTGTGTATTATGATTAGAAACTATAGACACTGATATTATTATAAGTAGAATTTTTTTTGAACTTTTTTAAATTTTGTTTTGGTATGCCTGTGTATTAAAGAAAAAAAACTTACCACTTGCATCTCTTTATTATATGTGAAATTTAATAATGATTCAGTCTTTACAACAAAGAACAGAAAAAGTAAACATTTAAATTAAAGTGTAAACCATGTACAATATTTGGTTATTGTAATAAGATAATATGACTGAATTACTTTGCCAAATCTGTAGAGGTCTTTGTTTTCATTTTGCTTTAATCCATTGTTTTTTCTTCAAACCATTTAGATTATGAAAATCGATATGATATTGCTTAATCTACACTAATCTATAATCACTAATCTTACAGTGGAGATTCCTAAATGTGCAGTCCATTATCAGAATAGAATGCCATGGTATCAAAAAAATGTATGAGCTCTTCTGATAACAATTTGTATAAAATTCATTTGTTCATGAATTTCATAGTTTAATGTGCTCATTTCAATTTGTAACTTCCTTTGCCAAAGCATGTTAGAGATTGGGTGATTTCTGGACAGGTTTTTTTTTTATCTTGATATGCTTACCCATGTGACATAACTTGCCCTGGGAAACAGGCATTGAGAATCTAGAATGGCTGAAAAAATTTCCTGTTATTTTTCAAATCAATAAGTGGCTGGATAAATACAATTTCACTTTTCTGTTCTATTTTTCACACCATTTTCTTACTAGTTAACCTCTCTATGAACATTAGTTTTGCATATCAAGTAAATTCTAGTCTTAAACAATCAAATGCTGTTAATTAGTATATTAAGAGAGAGAAATGAAAAGCAAGTGTGTATAAAATATCACTATATGTATTTGTCCAAAGCAATTTAGAATAGTAGGATGTTAATAACCTGTGATAGAGTGGTTTCATAACCTGGAAGTTTTTTTTTTTTTAGCTGCCTCCACCTCCACTCCATCATGTTCACCTATATCTGTTTATCTTATCACTACATCCTCCACCCCATCCATCAGGAAATTTATTTATGTTCAGTAACTTTAAAACGGGTCCTGTCAAGTTCAATTTTTTGGCTATTTTTTTTTTAAGAAAGAAATTCACAAATTGTAACTTTGCCCTTCTATTTGCATCGTGTTGGTTGTACATCTGTATTGTATTTACACATATCTAGTTTGTTGAGTTGGTGGGGCTTTAGTGGATAGCAAAGGACATATGAAAAACTTTCTTGGAGGGACCTTGTAATCTTGATTAATGTTAAAAGTTTCCTATTTTTCATGTTTTGAATGTCACGTACAGGGAGAGTATACATTAAAGTGCCGATTATTTTGATTTTGGATGAATAAGATCAGGGCTAACAAAATTGGTTATCTTGACACCTGGGGCCACTCAGACTCTTGATAAGGATCCACTGGTATTCCAGTTAAGTTCCCATCAAGCTTGTCAAAACAGAACGTGTTATATAATTTGCCTGTGGAACCCTTGAGCAAGGTAATCTTATAAAAATTGTCTGCTTAATTGTTTCAAAAACTGTATACTTTATGTAGAAACCAAAGCACATAAAGTATGAAAAGTTTATTTGTTTGCCATATTTCATTGGTTATCTATAATTAATACTCCTTTTAAATAAATAAAGATGAACTCTCCCTTTTCTTGCGCTTGATGAGTAAAGTGTCACTAATTAAATATATCAAGTATTACCTGTTTGACATTAGCTAAATATTGGAATTGATTAGTAACTTAGAAAGGAATAGATATATTTTACACATTATTTTAATCCAATTTGTTCAAAGAATTGGTTCCCACTGATTCTATGGATACATGGAGTGGGTGGTTTCAATAATTAGGATGCCATCAACTGTACTTTGTCTTGAAGTTAAGAGTCTTAAGAATGTTTTTTACAAGCAGAAATTGCTAAACATTTCATGGCTTTCAGATTTTCATTTGTTTTCAACATAGATTAACCTGATGGCAAAGCTGAAGATAATGCTATCAGAGATCCCAAGAACAAAGTTGTTTGCCAAAACTTTTATGAATTCCACACATGAACACACAGTAATTATTGGAATCATGTTAGTTGTGAGCTTCTCTGTAGCAGAATATGAGTGTTTAGTCTAATTAACAGTATAAAAAATATAAAGAACTATTTAAAGCAGATCACACTTCAATTTCTTATAAGCATTAGTTATGTTGTTCCAGTCAGTATGGAGGACATTGGACCTGGGTTGACAATAGAACCTACTGGAAAATGTTGTTTCAAATGAAATGGAATCAAAGTTTGAGTGAACAAAGTCAATGTTTATTTCAATGTCACTGTAAAGCAGGAAATATTTTGGTACAGAATACTGATTTACATCAGGATCTGGAAAAACATTGTTTTTAATGAAAACAAGTCAAAATATAATTTTAGTTGACTAGGTCATATACTATTTTTGGAGAAGAATGCTACTTTAAGAGGCAAATGAATGGAAAAAACTGGTGTGTTGCATTTTATATTTTTTTATTTTAAAGTATAAAAATTTCAGCCATGTTTCAAACTATTGGTTATAAGGTATGGACTCTCTGGCAGAGATTTTACTAATGTTGCACAAATACCAGTACTTAGTATGTGCAAAGATGGAAATAGTCATCACAATGCCAAATTTTATTGGTATTAATGCAAATCATCCATTGGCATCAATGTATAGTTTATCATTTTGTTAAAACAAAATGAAATGAATGGAGTTCTTACCTTTACCGGAGCCACATTGATAATAATTGTCACAAATAAAAGCCACGACAGTAGTGTAATCCCCAGTCAGTTTTCTCTGACCATTCTCACCTCATTTTAGGTATTTTTTACTAATGTTGGGGTTGGAGACAATTACCTGTCAAAAAGTTAGAATTCATCATCAATGCATTGTGATAACTTAAGGTAACTATTTACTAGCAGGTCTGTCAAACTTAAATGACTTTACAATGGACCATACTTGCATGAAATCAATGAGAAGATGATTTATTTTCAAAGAAATTGCATGTAAACATTTGTCATGTCTTTAATCCACTTACACATGAGATGAAACTACCTCATTGATGAAATTTGACCTGGTTCTCACTATTTGCATAACTAAACAAATATAACAACCTATATGTCCATGACATCAGGAGATCTATAGACATGTGATATCAACAATAAATCCCTTTCCAATGTTGTACCAAAATTCTAAAATATTAAAGGAAAGTCACTGTAAAGGATCAAAAGGACATGTTTTCTCTGACCATTCTCACCTCAACATATTTATTGTTAGGTCCATGACCAAAAACCTGTCACTGTCACAACAACCTTGCCAAAGCCAGATTTATCACACGGAGCACATGCCAAAGTGGTAGTCACATGGTACAGCAAAACCATCTTTGACATATACAGTATTCTTGATGAATCTGGCAATCTCCAAATTGCTGCGACAGCGATAGGTTTCTGATCGTTTTTCTCTGATAAATATGTTTTGACCTTTAATTCTTTTAAAACAGTATGTGACTTAAAAATTAATAGTTTATAATTTGTACAAAAACATTGGAAAGGAGTTTATTGTTGATATAATGTGATCATTGGACTTCTGACATCATGGATATGTAGAATGTGAAATTCATTTAATCTTGTGACTGGCAATTCATATGGTGAGTACCAGGTCAAATTTCATCAGTGCTGTAGTTTTTCCATGTCTGTCAGTGGATTAAATACATATGATCATAATCCTCATAATTTCTCAGAAAATAAATAATTTATCAATTTTAATGGAGGTATTACTCAGTGTAACATTGTTTAGGTTTGCTAGACCTTCTAGTAAGTGGCTAACCTGTAACACCACTGCAGAGTGGAGGCAAATTCCAACTTTTCGATAGGCAATTGGCTCTGACACTACTCCTCAAAATAAATGCCCATCTATCAAAAGTGGGGTGGGAAGGATCAGAGGAAACTTGGATTAGTCAATACTATATTTCAGTAATTTGATAACTATGGGTACTCAAGCATTGAAATATATTAGGGATGCAGAATAATGCAGCATGTATATACCATTACAACACTTGAATCCATTATGAGATAAGCTCACTCTTCCTCTGGTGTGATGTTGTCAATCACTGATCAAAGTTGGTGTTTATATAGGACTACAGTAGCATAAAAAGAATTAGATTGGCTTTGGACAGACTTTGATGTTGAGATAGTTAATTGTCATGCCTCAAAATACATGAATTCCAACAGTGTTACTTTGATCCATTTCGTGGACAAATTTCGACAGTAAAACCTGGCATATACTGGTGTAATGGAATCTCCTATTTGGGCAAGTCAAATTTTAATAGGGGCAAGCGATTTGTTTTAAAACCTTTAAATTGGAACTGTGCAGACTTGGAATTGTGCAGAAACAAAATTCTTTGAGCACTAGATTGTCACTCGTAATGGAAAACTCTTTATCATCACTCCCAATTTAAGGATATTGGCTTTTGTAAAATCATGCCAACTGCACAGATCAAAATGACATGATCATTACATTATGACATCATTGATATGATGTTGCTTGTTGCCAAATTGTATCACAATGCCATGAACTCTGGGAAAAGTTGCACCTTAAAAAATGTTGCACCTTGTCTTACTAAATGAAAATGAAAAAAAGTTTGACAATTAAATAGTTGCAATAACTGTTCTATGAAAGAAAGTCATGAAAAAGTATTTGATTTTATTGAATCTTTAGCAATTTACAAGCTGCTGTAAATCAGTGATTTCAATAACAGAATTTTTTGATAAAATTAGTTTCACAGGATTTGAATGATTAACTTCTTACTATATGTAATGTGTTTCACAGGCAAGGCATTTTTTTTGTGAGAGCCCATGGTTTTTTGCTCAATTGTGTGCAAACTTGCATTTATTGTGCTTGAGACAATACTTTCTTTCATTTAATTTCATTTTGTAATGCATGCTGGTTAAAAACTTCATCTGTTTGGGTGTAGCAATAAATTAGCATTTGATGATGTGTTTCGGGTGTTTTAATGAAATGTATGACAAAATATTATTTGTACTGAGATGATTTTCTTAGCATTTAATTTCAGATTATTACTGATAAAGTTTCTTTTTACTTCAAAATCTCACCTAATTCTCATATACTTTTTGGTATGCTCACAAAAATTTTGAAAATGTGTCTGTAGCAGAAGTTAGTTGAAGTATCGGATCATTTTGTAGTCCATTATTCCATGGCACTAATTACTTTATTACGTATGAAAATGTTAGGCAAAACACTAGAAAATTTTTTGTCCTGGTTATAAACTTGATATATTTTAATATTAAGTGAAATTTATTTGGTATTAGTTACATTTACAAGAAAAGAAAAAAAAATATGGAGAGAAAAAAATAGTGTCATGTCAAGATGCTCTTTTGGAAGAGAAAAATGGGAAAGTTATGAGTTTTGTTCATGGCTGAAAATGCAGTGGTTCTTCTTTAAATAAACTTTGCCTGGACAAAGTCCAAAGTAATGAGACTTAATTTATTCTTCTTGATAATATGTACCCCTTATAAACATTGTTGGGGCCCCGAGTGGCCAAGTGGTCTAAAGCGCTGTCCGTTACAGATCACTGCCATCTCACCTCTGTCTGTGTGTTCGAATCTATAATTCAGCGAATGTGGATATGTGAGAAAGCTTGCCAGTAGCTTCTCGTGGGTCGGTGGTTCTTTCCGGTGATTTCCCGGTTTCTTCCTCCACCATTAATACTAGCCGCCATGAATCAAGTGCTGAAAATGGCGTTAAGCCCAACAACAACAACAACAACAATATAAACATTTTTAAATGAATGACAGGATCCTGGAATAATCAGCATCATAATGTGATGGACCAATAATGTATGGTACAGTAGTATTGTACATAATGGGACTCAGAATGTAATCATTGTGCTGAATGAGATCATGATAAACAGCTCGAGGCAAAATTTACAGAAAATATAAATATATTACACTGAATAATTAAATGTTCTTGGTTTGTTTTGTTTTTCTCAAAAAGGAACCATGGTCATGGAACTTGTAAATATGATGTCTTAGTTGTAAACTAAACTTTGCATGTACACATTGAAATATCAAAAGTAAAAATACTGTTTTCCCATTTGTTCTTTGTTCCTGCTGCCTTTATGTCAGTAGTTTGTCAGAAGCATAGTTGATATTAGCATTAATATATATACAAAATCATCTCCAATGTAAGCAGTAGTTTTTAGAGTCTGTTAATGTGGTTATCAAGCTGACTAACTCACCCAAAGGATAGTCTCAAAAAAGCTGGTTAGCATGGTAGGAAGTATGTAAGATGGTAGCCAGGTATGTTGAAGTCCATCAAGTTACATAATGATACAGACACACATACACACACACAGAGACAAACCTACCAAAACATAAAAATTAACAAAGATACACAGTGAACATATAAACACAAATACTGTAAAATTTGAATAATGTGCATGTACCAGTATCTTTAGTTTTAAAATTAATGATGGTTCTTTGCAGATTATCAAATTTTGTGTGCAGTTTAATGTGTTTCTTTCACATATAGTATTTACACAAGTTTTTATTTCTCCTGTATACTACTTACTTTCATGTTTACTATTCAGATTTTATAGTATAGGTGTAGACATATACTAGCATATGTATAGAAACATATTTTACAGTGGTATAAATTTTGTGATTTTAAGAAATAGTATACTTTTGTTAGTGTTTACAGTATATTCTTATATACAAGTCCACTCCAGCTGCAAACAATATAGACCTTTATCTGCTGTTGCATACTACACTGGCAGATCAGGGTCTGTTTTTTGTTCTGTTAAATTTAATCATTAAAAACTTCATAGACTCAAATCTACTAAGAATTTGCAGCTGAATCTAGCTTGCATGTGAGTATATACTGTACATTTGTGGACAAGGGTAAGATCCTTGTTAGATCTACAGAATGATTCTCATTTCTTGGGTCTTGGAATTTGTGGTCATGAAATCCACGAAAATTTGTACTCCATAAAAACTATATCTATTTCACAATAATTTTACACACAATCCAGAGTGTGCTCACATATAACTTTTACTTTCAAAAAGCCCTCAAACTGCAATGGTAAATGACTATAGTATGTTGTTTGTAAGATCGGGAGGAGTGAAATCAAGTGTATTCAGTATTTACATGTATTTTGTGGGGTATGGAATATATTTTGAAATAAAACAATTATTTTAAAATGGAATCATTTACTTGAAGAGGAGGCAGTGAAAAGTATGGATGTGATTACAATGCCAACTTGCCATCTGTGGTCTCCTTTGAAACAAATAATATAAAATTCAAATAAATAGTCCAGGTTTTAAAATTTTATATGTATCTTCATCAAAGATAAGCGTTTTTTAATTATTTTAATATAAATTTATCATTTACTTGCATCCAGCAATATCTGATAATCATTCAAAGAGTTCAGAGGTCCTGTATTTTTTGTAAAGTGTGCCCTGTCATTGAACTGTGAAGTAGTACATACATAAGGATATCTAGATCTGAAGTCTTTTTAGCTCACATTTTGATATGAGGAATGGGAACAATTCATTAAAAACACTTTATCCTGCATACAAGTTTGCTATATGTACTGTAAAACAGTCTAATAATTACTACCAATGGGAGTGAAGGTTGTTGGTCTGACTTGGGAGGTGGTCTTATTTCAGAAAATGAATTTCATAATGTAATGGGGAATGTTGAATGGTACCCATAAAAACAGTGAATAATGATATACAGCTGTGGAATTCTCAAAGGGCCTTATAAATGATTCTTATCAGAATATATTTTATTATGTAGACCAAAACCAAGTTAAAGAAAAACTTTTAAAAATCAGTTATTCACTTAGAGCATTTTGTTTAGCAGAAGAGTCAATTATTTTTGTTTTGTTGAAAGATGGATGAGACATAGGGATGACATTTCCATCTTTGTTATTGTTGTTGGAATATGTATCAACATTGTTTCTGCAATTATCTGTTTGTTTTACACTGCTGTATGTGGTCATGAAATTTGATGAGTATATTTGTTTTGCATGGTACTGCTTACCACTCAACACTAACAAAAATAGGTCATAGTGAACTACTTTTATTGCTCTAGTGACTTTGCAAAGGTTTTTGGATTAAGCTAAGTATGGAATATGTAGCATTCCATGTTATTATTTTATCTTTCCAATGATTGCAATGCTATTAAAAAGAGTTCACAGATTGATGCTAATGAAAAATAACAATTACATGAGGAAATTGATGATAATTTAATGATGATATTAAAAACTAGCCAGAACAGTTCCTAGTGCCAAAGAGGCTCTTGAAATGTAAATCTAAACTAGAACTTTGTGTTTGTAAAAAAAATATATAGCCCTATACTTGTTTATTTTGAATGGGGGCTGTAGGTGGCAGAGTGGTATAGGGTGCTTGCCGTTACAGCTCATGAACATCTCAGCTCTGTCTCCAAGGGTTCAAGTCTCATCTTAGCCAACATGGGCCAGTGGATTTCTGTGGGTCAGTGGTTCTTCCTTCACCAGATTCACAGGCTGCCATATAGTCTATAGCCTGTAATGTGCTGAAAAATGGCATTAAACCTATAACAACAAGAAGCAGTTTTGAATGTCATCTTTAAGCCTGAACCTGATCTCAGTAGATACCAAATTTGAGGCAATGTTCATGATGATAAACGATAGTCATGGGGGCCAATGTTAGTTGCATATCAGATTTATTTTTTCATCTCTGATAAGTGTATGTATGGGTATAGGGCATGGATCTCTATAATTTATTACACAGTTGATCATGTTATGCAACATTACCAACCTACATGGCAATCCAGAGTGGCTGTATGGCATGATCAATACCTTTTTATCCACCACTATAAATATATAAGGGGTATATAATGACCATACATGTAATAGCATTTTTGGTAGCCAAGGTTCCGATATGTTAACCTATCAACAGCTTGGCAGAACGATCCAAAGTTTGAGTGCATCAGCAACATCTTTTGGATTTTACAAATTCCCTTCTTTAGTGTGTTATGCCTACTAACAGTGGTGCATTGTGCATAGCTGAAAATGATGGAGGCATTTGACGTAAGATTGATGCTTTGTAAGTTTAATATCGAAAATCTGACTACATACCAGAAAAAAACCTGTTTGAGGAAAAAGATGTATATGTGCAAACATTTAATGGCAGTGGAAAGTTCCTTATTTATGAATCCATTCCAGTTGTGTGCACCCCTTGCCTAGATTTGAACAACTTTATTTTGATTGGATGTGGTGGCTTGCCACTGCATCCAATGAATTTCACAGACCTGAAGTATTGAAATATTTGATTGATCAATTTATGATTATAATTTCATGAACGTACTCTATATGGAAATCCAATAGGTTAATGCATATGTTATTTCTGCTTGCCTAAGAATAAAACAAGTCTGTGTGCACCTAAAATCCTTTCCTTCAACCTTTTACTATCCTTTAATTCTCAGAATAACTATCTCTCTCTCTCTCTCTCTCTCTCTCTCTCTCTCTCTCTCTCTCTCTCTCTCTCTCTCTCTCTCTCTCTCTGTTAGCAAAAGAATGAAAGAACATTCTGATATGATACTTAATACTAATATTATTACCACTACTTCGTGGACATGGTACATGTACCTCGACCATGTCAAGCCTATGACATTGTGGCTAATCTGTTACTGAACACCAGATTACTATGGAAAGTAACTTGTGTAAGTATCTATTGTCTCTTTGGAATGCTGGCTTGTTTGGACCATGGCCAATTCAGCTCAAATTGTTGTTGGATTTGGACCAAATTACAGGCTGGTTCAAACCAAATTACAGGCAGATTCAACCCAAATGCCAGTGCTGCTTCAATCCATGTCACATATAAAATGCTATAGAATATACATACCTGATTTATTTTAATAGGTATAAAAAAACTAAAACAGGATACTGAGACCAGTCTGTGGAAACAAAAACTAACTATTGATTTGTTTTAGTCTTAATATTGGAGAATAAATAAATAAATGTAAAATTATGATTTTATAGAACAAAAACATACTGTGCATTATACAAAGATTAATAAAGTTTATCTCCTCTTACAAGGTCCACAAAATGAGGAGAATATAGACCATTATGTGTCCTGTTGTATGAACTCAATCATGCATTTTTACTGGATCGTTCTTTCATTTTTTTAGTAAGCAAGTTTTGTTTAGTATTGTTAGTATATGGTATGCAGTATAAAAAAAAATTCTTCATAAATCTAAAAAAGCTATTAACATACTATACTGTAACCAGTATATGTAGACAAAAAGATTGCAACCAGTGTTTTGCACTTAGTAATCTTCATAAGATTAAATAATTCAGTATGAATTGACAGAAAACAACAGATTGTGCTTCAAAGATTTGTAAAATATATTTAACTTTCAACAGAGATGACACCATCTATTTTGTTGCATTATTATTATCATTACTTTAATTAGTATGAGAGCCACAAGATTGACTGAATATAGACATATACTTTTGATTCATAATATTATTTTGCATTGGATCAAACATTTGACAGGTCCCCAGTATATGTTTTTAGTATGTGTTATGCTGCACTAATAAAACAATGATAGAATAAAAATTAATTCTAAATAAATTTAACAAAAGCATATACTGTATGTATGTGTTTATATATATATATATATGTGTGTGTGTGTGTGTGTGAAAAAAACTTTACTGAATGAGCCCTGTTTTCAATAGGTTTTGTCAGTAATTTTATTTTTCTCAGAAAAATAAACTATTTCCATTCTGAAAAAAAAAAAGTAGAATAAGCTTTATTTATAATATTTAATTGTTAAATGGCCAATACAAGACAGTTACATTATATTATCCTGGTTTGTTTTTTTTAATGCAGATTTGAACTGCTATTTACATTGGAAATAACCAAAAATATTATATTTTAAGCAAATTTTAATTATCAGATTTAAATCCCGGACGAAATTTTATAGTTTTTCATAATGGTATGGCATTGGTCAAAATCAGCCCATAGTCTGGGCTCTATAAGCCTGGTCCGATTCAGCCATAGTTCGAATCGTTATTTAGGCCTACCCACTCTTTGCTCCTGGTTGATGAAACACTTCGGCTTTTGTGCAATAACAACAAGCAATCATCAACTGTTCATGTAAAGCACATAGTACTAATATTAGTACCCTTAGTCCTACCTTGCGAACAGCCTCAACCACAACAAAACAAGTCGAGGCTACGACATCGTAGCTAGTAAAGCACTCTGCAACATAGGAGTTCGTTCAGTGCCGTCTTAAGGCACACTGGTATCATGCTGACCGTATTGTTAATGAATAGTAGGGGGTCCCATAGACCAACAAGTAGGTCTCTGCTTTTTTTTATTTTATATCTGACAGCAGCAGATGTCAGATATAAAAAAGCAGAGACCTATTTGTTGGTCTAGGGGTCCCAGTGCATTGCTTTGCCTATATTTTGCCGGATATGTTTCTTCTGGGTGAAGAGCACCTAAACGAAACGTGCTGTGACTTACATTGTAGGACTATGCTTTGCCCAGAGCCTATAATGTTGTTATGACAGCGTTGGGTTCGTTGTCAGGAAAATTAAGAGGATCTCAGTGGATGGAGGATTTGGGGATACAGCTTGTAACAATATATCGTACTATATTGTTACATTTTGCCTCCTCCTCCAGTCCTCCAGCCATTGATAAATAACTCTTAATTTTCCTTGTATATTCCAACACTGTGTATCGCGGGCTCATTATTATCGCGGCAAACTTGATTTTCCGATTAAATCTGAACACGCGACGTCTAGTGGTTGTTTACAGATGTAAAGCTGTAGCCAGTAAGGAAGCAAATATCTTGCAGCACAATTTATTCAAAAATGTCAACAAGAATGAACATCACTTTTTTGTAAAGTGCATGCAGTTACGTTGATCATTGTTTAAAAAAATAACTCTAGTTGAACTTGTTATACCCGCATTGACACTTTATTGCGAAATATATTCAGTGTCTTGTCTGATTTTTGATGTTTATTGGTCATATATGTGACACGTCCTTACAAGGTTATGGTTGCAATTTAATTTCATAGTAGCCAATATGGACCATATGTAATAAAATGTAGCTTATGATCATACCTCTCACACATAAAAAAAGAGTAAAATAACGGTTAAACAATCTTGAAATCAGTAATATTTCAATAATGATAATAATAGTCATTATATATTTACATTACCTTGCCCACATTGCATTTAAAATTCATACAAAGTTAAATAATAGTTTCTTTTAATTTGTAATGTTATTATTCATGGATTTACACCTGAATTACATTTGTGTGTTCGATTTTATCAATGGATCATTTCGTTTATTATGGAAATATGTCGGTACAAGCATGAACATTCTTTCTCATAGGTAAGTTGTACTTCATGTTTATTATGATGCCAGTGTGCTATACCGTACCTAAGTTAGGCAAATACTGTGATAATATAGTCAATGTATTGTTCCACCATGGTACATTAACGGGGTCAACCACCATATTCTGTTTTTACATTTACATGCTTCAGTTAACAATTTTTTTTATAGGAATATAAAGAGGGAAAGTCATTGAAACATTACAAATTATAAGTAAAAAGCAATAGCAAAACAGTTATAATATATACGGATAAGAACATAAAGTACTGCAATAATACAGCATTCCAGGTTGACTATATAGCCCCAGTGCTCTGCAAGGCTGCATTGAGTTATATTTATTTGAAGATTTTAGCAAATTCTGACTGGCTTAGGATGTATTTTTCTCTTCCTTCCCATTTTATTGACACAATAAACACTATTCCTTTTCAAGTAATAATTCACATAATTAAAAAGTGCATATTGTGTGGTAACCTGTTTTCAATGGGTGAGAAAATGTTTATGAGGTCTCCACTGAGTTGTTTTCAGCTCAAGATTGTTATAAAAGCATTGCTTACCTTTATTGTCAAGATTATTATAAAACATTGCAATCCATTATTGTAAAGATTATAATAAAACATTACACACTTTCAGTATTGGCAATAAAATCACAGGAGTTTGAAGTTTCATCATTAAACTATTGACTAAAATTTGTACAAACACCAGATACTTTTTATTTACTATAAAAGTAGTACAGAAAGGGTATTTGATATTGTAGCAAAATTTCATCATATTTTACAGATGAAACATCATTGGCGTTGTCACCAATTTTTGTCATATTTTATTGATAAATCACCTGACTTTGATAAAATTGAAGAAAGATGAAACAAAAGCATAAAAATTGTAAACTGAACTATAAATATTCAGAAAATTTCATTAATAAAAAATATTAATAATCTGTAAGCATCATTCATCAATGTTAGGAAGGAATAATCATCAATCCAAAATAATCAAAACTTTAACAGCCAAGCTGCTTCTTACTAACATTGAGAGAGTGAATTTTGAGAACTTTCTGTGCATTTTAAATAGAAGATATTGATTTGAAATGAGGGAATAATGGATATATATATTTCATCAGGTGGCTGAAAAACTTGTTATTTTCATCCATGTGGTGAAATATTTCCATTATTCACTTATAGCAAGCAAATTTTATTTTTATTTTATGCTCAAAGATATTGGCTAGCAAGTTGTATAACATTAAAGTAGCATATTTCTTTGTGGACACAGTGTGATGTTCACAGTTTACCTTTTTTTATTATGCTTTGTTTTGTCATTATTCACACAAAAATTATAAAGAATTAAGTCTCATTCCCAATTCAAAAATAAAATGGCTCATTACAGAAAAAAAAAATGTGGATCTTGGATTTGAACTGTAATTGTCTGTTACAGGAAGTGGCTCTCATGACCACGCAACCATATTAGCATAAAAGAATACCTTAAAATTTCACAGTGGTTGTGAATCAATTTCTTGTAATTCACTCCAGTGAATTTTTCAGTTACTTGAATGTAAAAATCCAGTAGTTTATAGCCTAACATAAACTTAATAATAATAATGATAATAATAATAATAATAATAGTAATAATAATAATAATAATAATAAAAATAATAATAATAACAATAATAATAATACACAAAAACATTTTCATGAAATCTCATATTTTCGTAGGGATATAAGTATATAAAATTACTGGCAGCAGAATAGAATTGACTTGTTCAGTGCATAAAGGATCAATAAAATATAAATATGGTCAGTGCCCATTATTTTTAATTTTCATCATGTCTCCAGAAGTAACTAATGGCCAGTTATGCCGTTTGTGAAGAAATTCCAAAATGCTCTAATCATAGGGAGAATCTTTCTTTTGGAATTCCAGTTGGAACTGAAGAATACGGCCAAGTCTGACCATTGTAATGTCATAAACAAGTTTGAATCAAATAGTGACAGTATAGAAAATACTTATTTGGTAGATTTGATTGCCTGTTCTCAAGTGGAAACTTTTTTTTTTAGGATACAGTTGCCATAATTGATCTTCGCATACTTGACTGGAGCTGACATCCAACTTGTGTAACTGAGCATCCTGAATTATGTTATTGGCATGTGCCAAAATTGAAAGTAAGGTTAAATTTTAGTAAATTAAAATGGAACAAAATGACACTAGGAAGACTGACATTATGAGTGATGGAAATTTGATGTTTCCTTCAATTATAGTTGAGTTACTACCCACTCAGACTATTCTACTTCAGACAGTTGAGCAAGACGTGGTAGGTGTACCTCTTTTCAGCCAAATCCAAGTCTGTTTAGAGTGCTTATTCAATGGAAAATATTCTAGTTGTGTTCAAGTTTGCCAGTGCTGTCTAGATTTTCTGTGGGAGAAGTTGAATACAGGCAATTGGAAAAATGTGGATATTCAATGGCGAAATGCTTATGCACTTATTTCTCTAGCAAAGGCTGTGAGTCAGTACTGCATTCTACATGCATGTGGAGATCAGAGTGTCAAATTTGAGATGATTATGAAGACAATAGATATGGGACTCTTAATGGGAGCATCTATTCATAACAATATTCTTTCACGATTGGCTTCAACTCTGCAGATGGAATTTGGAAAATTAACAGAGAATGCAAACATTATGAAGGAAGATGAGAAGTCAAATGAAATCCATACAGAGGAGTTCACTGCAAAGAAATTGAAAATAGAGATTCCATCCAGTCAGGGTTTGTGTTTGATAGGCCAGATTCCAAGATGTGAATGCCTTTCAATGGAATCCTTCATAAGAGATTTTTATGCAAAGAGGGAACCATGTGTAATTACAAATGCAATGTTATATTGGCCATGTATGAGTACAAAGCGCTGGGACATTGCTTATATTAGAAAACTAGCTGGTTACAGGACAGTGCCTGTGGAGATTGGATCCAAATATACTGATGATACATGGACTCAGAGTTTAATGACAGTGAGTGAATTCATTGATAGGCACATCATTCAAAAAACAAATGAGGGCCCAGTAGCTTACCTTGCTCAACATCAACTTTTTGACCAAATTCCAGAGTTGCAGGAGGACATCATTATTCCAGATTACTGTTTTTTAGGACAGAGTAGTGACGTGGATATAAATGCCTGGTTTGGACCAGGAGGAACTGTATCTCCATTGCACCATGACCCTAAACATAATTTTCTAGCTCAAGTTATGGGGAAGAAATACATCAGAGTATACTCTGAAACTGAGTCAGACATGGTGTATCCACATTCTTCAGACCTTCTAAAAAATACAAGTCAGGTTGATGTTGAAATGCCAGATCTGGTGAAGTTTCCACAGTTTCAGAAAGCTCAGTTTCATGAATGCATTTTGAAAAGTGGCGAAATGTTGTATATGCCACCTAAATTCTGGCACTTTGTAAAGTCACTGTCAGTAAGTTTTTCTGTTAGCTTTTGGTGGGAATAATTGTAACTAAAACCTTATATTTGTTGGTTTTTTTACAAACATTTTTGCTGTATGTCTGTTGAAAAAACTGATATCATTAAAACTGCTGCCATATCCCATAATGGTACATATTTAATCATTTGAATTAGTGATTAGCATTGAACACCATTCACAGCAATGTTGGAGTACACACCACATGAACTGTATACATTTCATGTGTTTTTTCTAGTTAAAGAAGCTCTCTCTCTACCCATATGGTCCAATCTCAGTTTAAGTCTCAAAGTATAGACACATTTACTGAAATATATTTTCTTTTCTTTTCTTGATCTATTCAATCTTTTTAAAATGAGATCTTATCAATAAGTAGATTTCATATATCCTATACAAGGTCATATTTTGTAGACTTTTATGTGATTGCCTCAATCAAATTGCAGCATAATTTTGAAAAAATGACATTCAGAATATATTGTTATGAATGGTAAATCTGCCTAACATGAATATAAGACTTTTTCTAATGGACAAAAGGGAATTCTCTATTCTTTCAATTATATTAGTCATCTGTCACCATGGTTATTTATTTTATGTCTAAAAAGCTATATATTAACAGACATGCACACATGAGTAACATATATGCACTTTCTAACATACTCTTTGTATCATAACCAGATCAAACAGTTGTAGACAAGCTGCTTACACAGAATTATATTTTAATTTTGTCAGTTATGTGATTTTTACGATAGTCCACTCATGTTGTCACACCACTATATTCAAATCTACATTTTCCATTTGATACACTTGCATATGTGTGTTTAAAAAACTGACAATATTTGCAGGCTTGTTCAAAATTTGTGTAATATTTAAATTGCAAGTGGACACATTTGTACATGCATCATATTTAGATTTAACAGCATTTATTTTTTTACTGACCATGGGTAAAAGGCAATGATTACATATTCATTTCTGCTTTCCGGTCTCCTAGTGATTTCTATATTTTATATTAATCCATTTAAATTCCAGATATATTTTATATTTATATTCTTTCATTGTCATTTTTCAAAAATCTCTATAATTTCCTTTTAATTCTTTAGGAGCAGCATGTGTAAATTTTTCTTACAGGTTTTTTTCCCACTAAAATGTTTGAAAAGGACATTGTGACATTCATTATAATGAAGTACTAAACACAATAGTGACAAAGGAGCAGTAACAAGTGATATATGTCATAATAAATATTTCAATGCATTATGTTCATAATATTGGTTTATTTGTTTTGCAAGTATTTTAAAATGTATTTTAGCTTTTTTTTACATTATTTAACCTATAACTTTAACCTACTTTAGAAAAATGTGGCTAGGAGGAATGTTCTCAGTTCTCATCTTTTCTTATACGAATCAAATTATGAAAAGTTGCTACTCCAAGAAAACATTGAATGTATGCCTTTTTTTGGTATGTGTTGGACATTGAACTTATTCCTTGTAGATCTTAGGCATTGAACTTATTTCTTGTACAAGTTACACATTGAACTTCCTGGTATATGTTGGGTGTCAGGAATATTTGATAAATATTAAAAGGAGTGTGGGTAAATAAGAAATGTCAAATAGATTTTAGCTGGTACTATATAATTGATATGAAGTATATTTGTCCCTACAGGTCAATATAAAGAGTAAGTGTTTGTCCAGATTGATTTCATTTGTAGTCTAAAAAGAAAAACAATATGTCAAAGATGTACATATACTCACACTCTGGCATCTTTATTGTCCATAATTTAAGATCTATATAAATTCATTGTGTAATCTACAAAGTCAGGGTGAGTTATATATTTTGTATGGTCTAGTAGAAGTAATTGTAACCTTCCACCTCAATTTAAATGTTGTTAGATATTCTTTTTTTTCTGTGAAATTTTGAGTTTATCTTCACAACCATTGATTTTAGTGTTAAAAAATCAGCTACAATCCTTCCATTCTAGAAATAAGCGATGATAATGACCTGCCATCTCAAACTAATTGGACCTATTTTTTAAAAATTTTTAAGGAAATTTTTTTCAACATTGAGCTAAAGTGACTCATCAAGCAGCATGGAAAGAGAAATGATGATAAGCTTCCTCATTTAACCTGACTTTGTTTCAACAATTTTTGAGACAATTTTTTTGTACAATGTTTTATATCTGAGTCATAAATTGAACATTAAACAATATTTCACATCGACACCAACCACATTTCTTGCCAATAAAGTTTACTGTAAGTGATACAATCTTTGAGGCAGATTGGAAGTAGTGATGACAAATTGACTTCTCAAAATGCTACTTCATGGACAGTTTTCTAACAGAAAATTACAGGAAATTGTAGCAGAGGATAAAAAGTACAACCTTATAGCTCCATAGCACCAAGTTATATTTTGCCACCAAAGTTTCAATAAAATCATGAGAACAACTTTTAAGTAGCGGCAGAAAGATGAATTGTCAAGATTGAAACCATTAATGTTCAAATAAAGAAATACTCCCAAAAATGTGCCTGAGAGATAAAGATTACTGTGCCTCTATTCCAACTACTCGGTACATATTATTTACAAAGATTCAGTAGGAACTTGTAAGCTTATGGAAGGAGAAACAGTCAGGGAATTTTTTCCCCATAAACTAGAATGATCAATATTCGTTTACCTGGTAGTCTTGGAAGCCTCAGACTTGGCCTGTGTGGGTATGTGAGAAAGCTTGCAAGTAGCTTCCCATGGATTGCTGGTTCTTCCCGAGATTTTTCCAGGTTTTTCTTCCACCATTTTATGCTGGCCACCATGTATAACCATCATGTTCTGTAAAAGACACTAAGCCCCCAATGATGGTGACTCGCAGGAACATATGAATTGCCATTAACATTCTTGATGAACATAATATTTTCTTATCTGGTGCAATCCCTGAATTGATCTTAATTGAGTGATTAGGCTGGATAATGCCAGTTTAAGTTCAGTAAGTGAAAATTTCACTTTTGTTTATTTTCCAGTTGACAGTTTTAATGATACTGTAACTTCCATATTTGGGTCTGTATTTAAGCGAGGATTAACAATGGTCAGAATTATATGCAAACATCGCAAATGTGTACATTTCTGGAGTCAATCACAATGTGTTTTTTTTTTTCACTTTTGTTTATTTTCCAGTTGACAGTTTTAATGATACTGTAACTTCCATATTTAGGTTTGTATTTAAGCGAGGATTAACAATGGTCAGAATTATATGCAACATCGCAAATGTGTACTTTTTTGGAGTCAATCACAATCTGTTTTTTTTTTCAAGCATATCATTTCCATTAAGTAAATCTGTAATGTTCATGCACAATTTTGTTTGAAGTAAAATGTAACAAGTAAAAGGAACAAACAAGTAAAAGCATTTATGATGAAAAGATCGTTTTACTCCAACAAAAATAACGAGAACGTCTTTACACAAACAAGAGTGAAAATCCTCTTCACATTAATTTTAAGTTTTACAATATTCATGGGAGACAACATCTCTTTAAACCTGAAAAGACTTAACATAAAATTTGAACTTTGTAAAATCCGAACATTAAATCTGAAGGAGGATATTTATATATTAATGAATATTTTTGAAATCGTATGTGTATGTGGGTGTGTTCTGAAATATTGATTGGATTATGGCATTAATCTTGGATATTGGTGTCAGGAAACGGAATATACAGGTCTGCTTCTAATAAAACATGAAAGCAGAGTTTATCTTGATAGAAATTTACTACAAAAATATATTAAGCTCATACACAACAATTACATTTTACGTCAATGAAACTAGTATAAGCTATGAAAATAAAAAAGGTCTACATTATTTATAATAATATTCCAATTATTTGTGATTAGATTAAGGAAAACTTATATACATATGCTGGTTATATCGATGATGAACTGATCATTTTTAATTAATACTGTCCTGATCATGTTCTCACTAAACAAAGTTATGTACAGTAATGGGCAGTAATAGAGACGAAAATACTGTAGTGTAAAAGAAATTACAGGAATAAAGTAAATTAATGGAACTAGTTTATATGCAGAAATTTATTATTAACAGAAAAAGATTCAGAAACATATTTGCTTTTTGTTCCATCATGATTGTCATTTAAAGTTTTACATTCCAGGCCACATGAATTACTATTCCTCTGACTTTATTATTATTTCGTCCCACTTATTTGATTCTATGTATGTCAACTATCTCGACTTTTTTCGAGACCTCATGCCTGCATGTTCATTAATTATGTTCATAATGGAGTAAAACTGGTGTCCAATCCTTTTACTCTGTTTACACAAATATGATCTTCTGTGGAATAAAATATATATATATATATAACAAGATAAAATATGTATGTTGGCACTTGTGAACGGTATATACTAATCTACATTATCAAATAATAACAGTTGGATAGATATGAAACTTAATATATTCATCATTTTCTTTCTGTCTTGTTTTCAGAGACTCCATTTAAGTGTTCGTTTTTTCAAAAATTTCTATAAAATATAGTTAACTGTTTGCTATTTTGTTTGATATTATCAGAATGGTAAAAGAAAAGAGTAAGAAACATTTTCCTTGTTTTGACTAAAGTTTATTTTTAAATGATGTCAGTAATTACCCCCTCCCCCGAACTAATGTTGAATTGTTGTTTTCAATCAGGCCATTAAATATTTTATCTTTCTCATAGAGTCTTGTGTTTAAACTCCCAAAATTATCCGCTGGAAATATTATGAGAAAAGGTTATCTTCTCATTTATTATTTATGTATATCTAGATTATGTACATTATTTTCAACATACTCAATTCTTATAAGAGCCCACTTCACAAATTACTTTTTTTCTGTTTATTGTTTAAAACAATTTGATATACCTAAATTAGATACACCCACCACCTTGCAAGAACTAATTTTATTATCAACATAAAGTATTATTATTATTATTATTATTATTATTATTATTATTATTATTATTATTATTATTATTATTATACAATCATACATACATAGGAAAATACTTTCTTCTCACAAATTTCCAGTCATTTCACAGATGAAAAAATAGAAAACTCAATTGTCGGTTCAGATGGCGAAACTGCGATTCGTGACAGTTTAAAGAGTTCATTCCCTGGAGCGATACAGATTGTACAATTCACTTGAAGAAAAATGTCTCTGATTGTTTAAAACCTATGGTCGGCATCAACGCACAAGATAGAAAATCAGTTGTAAACACCCCATTCGGTGACGACGGAATTTCAAAGGCCGAATAATTTTGTAGTATTAGAAGCAAGAATAAAATATGCAACAGATGTCATTTCGGAAAAAGCGTCGGGTTTCCAGCCATACTTCGAAAAACAAGTGTTACTAATTCTAAAAGATTGTTAACTTTCCTGCGAGAGTAAAAAATGTAAACGCCCACTGGACAAATACTAATGCAGTCTGCTAATAATATCATGAAGACTGGAAGCTATATATTATATTTTTGTCCCCATAACTGTGCATTACCGTACATTAGCGTGTTTAGAGACACCCTCCCGATCTTGTATTCAATGAAAAGGAATTACAAACGCATACATAGCAACAACGGCAAGTTGTTTTTTTATAATCTTTTTAAAAGCTGTACCAGAGAAAATAATTTTGCTGAAACTTAAAAGAAAATGATTACCTTTAACGCACCCAATGTTCTTTATACTGTATATACTAAGTATCAGTTACTACAATTATTTGATGTCGCCATAGCAATAACAAAGGGGCATTTGGTCCATCAAAGAGTGTCTTTATCCTCGCCTTCATTACTTTAACACAAGCACCATCATCAAATCAAGTCGACAGCTTAGGATAAAAAGAAGTCACCAACACAACTTAAATAAAAACGTTGAATTTTAATAGCATCGGAACATTTGTACGTGTCATGAAAGTTGCCTGTCTGCAACAAACAAACCGCGTACCTCCCCCCCCCCCGAAGTTCCAATATTGTGAAACAATATATATCTGGCCGTCAAGTTCAATGAAGGTGGGGCACCTGGCAAAAATGTCAAACTTTTTCATTTGTTCACGTTTTCATTTCCCCATGAATCCCCTTGGTAGCCTCGGCATCATGGTAGTTGTCGCTAGCAGACCAAAATCTAGGATAATTTAAGTACATGTACAGGAAGCGTATAAACAACTGTAAGACACCTGCTACTTGGATAAAGAATATCAGAGTGAATTGTTTCGTGAAACGTATTTGTTGACAATTCGATGTGAATACCATTATAACATGGTCTAATACTCGAATTCATAGATTTTTCATATGCATGTACATTATTTAACACGTTATGGAGTGTACTACACAATTGTAAGTTGTAAAATATACAAGTATATTTCGGACTACTTGTCTTCATTTAATCAAAAATTCCATTTTTTTTTTTCTTTTTTGCTGTGTAAATTTTAGTCACTGACGAGAAGTCACTTCTTAAAAATTTTACTTGACTGCTTAATTTCAATGTATTTTCAGCCCGCCCACCACTTACTTTTCTAAATAACCGCGTATGTTGACAATATCACCTTATCCCCGATGATGTTGTGATACACGGGTAAAACGTTTATGAAAATGGCGACATTTTTTTTTTAAATTGGCGAAATATTATTGAGGTTTACGATTTATTTTGCGACAACTCCCTTAAAGCCAGCGCTAGCCTAATCTATGCAAAAACATATATAAATTATGTTGTATCAAACGAAGGAGGCATACCTCTCAAGTTTAGAGGAAACTAAAATGACCTGTGATATTTATTGGCTATTTTTGTACACTCTTAGTTGAATTTTATGCATCTATATCACTCTTAAAATATTGTGATTGTTATTAGCAATCCATTTGGAGACGTACGAAAAACTCCAATATGTAAGTGTTCCAATCAAATGAATTGTATGCTCATCCTAATGAAATCCTGAAAACAGTTTCTGCCTGCCGTAGACAAACACTTTCCATTTAGTTGTTTCTGCATCTTGTCGCTGCATTAATTGCAGTTTCTTCTAAGCAAGAATATATACACATTATTCATTCCTGCGTTAACTTCACTTCATGTGCTTTGAGTTAACTTACGTCAAAGGTCAGTGCAGTTCACAAACGTAAATAGTAGCGGAAGATGCAAAAACAAACTTGTTAGGTTCTTCTGATGAGAAACAGATGCTATCAGCAGTTGGATGACGCATATTGTCCCAATATGATAGTGGTGGCGGAAATTTTAAGTTCCCTATCGTTTTACCTGTGGAGGAAAGGCGATCAATACCTTGCTGAGTCGTGTTGTTGACATATGCATTGCCATCATTATCAATGCCGATGTAACAGCACATATTAGATTGAGTACCGATGAATCCAATCATCTTATCTTCGTAAATGGCAGAAAGACAATTCGTATATAACTTTTTATATTCACTAGTAAAATGGTGGTAATAATCTAAGTAACAATAAATCAGAGATGTTACTTTGTCGACTGCTATATATTTGGAGTCGTAAGTGATTGTGGCTCGTGCATTTGGAAGGATATCGACTGTGTCAATTATTTTCTTTAACTGGCCTTCTAGGTTAATTACTGCAATGATGGATTTTCCCGGTTCCCTAGCAATCGGTATATTACACACAACTGCAAGTTCGTTATTTCCAAGAGAAGCAACACCCCAGCAATCCCAGCGCATCTTTATTGTCTTTATAGGTATGAAGGTATCCTGAACTACAAATATCTGAATAGCTGGCTTATGTGGCAAAGTCACGGCTATTTTGTTGTCACTAATTGACGTGACTCCTAAAGGGGCCGATGCACAATTCTCTTCTGCAATATTTTTAAATTTTGAGTCGCAAAGGAGACAGCGACTGCTGTTCATGTCGACCAATACAATTCTATTTCCAGATATAAATGTTGCTCCAGTGTAAGAGGGGTAAGGGCATGTTTTAAGACCAGGAACATAGTAGTTGACTGCTTTGACATTTTTTAACTCACTAATAGGCCTTGTACTCTCTTTCCCATCTCCTTTTGGAAGTAAATTTAGGTCTACTTCTTTCAAAACATTTCCTTTAATCTTAACATTTTGTAACATCTCACCGAGGTTGTTCTGTACCAATAAATTCGATGCTGAACTCACCTGTAAGCCCAGTTCAGGCGTCGTTTCTATTCTGGATAGCTGTTCAGCAGCGTTTCTTTTGTAATCTTCGATCTGGTTCTGAATCTTTCTGACCATGATAAAAACCTGTTGCTCTGTTCCATAGATCATAAATGTTTTCATTAGCTCAACTGAGCCCTGAATAGCCGCTTTCAGAGATAGACAATTTCGCTCAACCTCGGACATTGCCAAGCTTTCAGTCTTGCCAATTTGATGCAATTGTTCCAAAACTGACGACTTATAAGCTGCAATTATATCCTCGGCTTTCTTTGTTGCAGACTGTATCTCCGCAATAATATCATTTGATTGTTTCTTGACGCCCATAACCTTACCACAAGCTAACTCTTTGATCTTTCCAATTTGCTGGTCGAGTTCATCTAGTTTCAGTTGCAGCTGTTTCATTTCGTTACTTTCTTTGATTCCAGAACATACATCCAACAGCTCGACGACATCTTGACATATCCTGTGGTCTAATGTTACACATTTTGTGCAGCACAAAACATCGTGGTTTTTACACACATACTCGATCTCTTTGTCTGAGTGGCGCACACAGAAAGAGTGCTTGGTTTCTTGAAGGAAGTGAGATGGGTTTTTCTGGATGTTCTCGATCCTCGACAGTTTATGTGACCAAAATGCTTTAAACATCTCGTGATTTTGTGCACAGTTCCCGCATAAATATTCGGTACAGTTTATGCAGACCGTGGCAGCATTTGATCGAATGTTTTTGGATGAGCAAGGATCACAAGGTTTGGTCTGCGCATCCTCATCATTTTCGACACGTGTTGGAACATAGTAATTCACGGGGAAAATCTTAACCCATTGCGATGGTGCCGTTATATCCGAACGCGAAGTTGTAGTCCGTCTGCATACAGGACACTCAAATTGGTTAGTCTTTAAAGCTTCATCACTGTATATTAGAGACAATATACATTTCTCACAAAATGTGTGCAAACACGATAATATCCTTGGTGTCTTGAAATGATCTAAACAAATAGGACAAATTGGTCCGTTGGCGTTCGTTTGTGTCATTTTGTTACTCTCTACTTCTGTTGAACTGGTCGCCATTGTATCTGTTCCGATTAATACGTTGTGATTTTGTACTACAACAGCTAACTTTGGTGGTTTGTTCCATTCATTGAGGTAAATCAGACTGTGGAATTTACTATCTCAGTGGTAATAAGTTTACATATCTTACACGTATATGATGTTGCCTATCTTGGTTCGGTATGTATGGAGGATTTTTAAATGCTTGGTAAAAATAAATCTGATAAGAAATATTAACGAATTGAAATCGCCACCTGCGATCCCTATATACCTAAGAAATATACCCATCACCTAGAAACTATGCGGTTACAACATTTAACTATCTCGCTGCAGTGTTTTATATATTAAATGTATATGACTTAACGTATGGGCAGCCGTCACCGCCAAAATTACACTACTCAAACAATGTTGCATGAAATCAAACGATTTAACCCAGCAAACAAAACGATAAATCCAGAATCCGATTGATGTGGTATCACATGAAATGATGTAGTCTGAAATGACGTTAAGTCATATACATTTAATATATAAAACACTGCAGCCAGATAGTGGAATGTTGTAACCACATAGTTTCTAGGTGCGGATCTTGCAACATATTTTCAAATAAATTAGCATTATAATGCATTTAAAAGGTGGTTTGCAGTGGGTTTGTGGGAATCTGAATCCATCATTTTATTTGTTGGGTTAAATCATTTCATTTCACACTACATTATTTTATTTAGTACCACGTCGTTTGGAATCTAAATTCATCATTAATTTTTGATCATTAAATCATTTCCATATTTTGAAATTTTTTAATCCAACAAATGGATCTGAATAGCTATTGCAAATATGTCTTGTTAAAATATTGGAATCAAATGCATTATAATGCTAATTTATGTAAAATTATGTTGTAAGTAAACAAAATGTGAAACTTATCATACAATACGTGCAGAAAATTTCAAACAAAATTGTCAAATTTTACACCCAGTCCGATTTACAGCTGTAAAGTGCTATCACAATATGTGCATTTCATTTTGTTTTTCATAATCATTAAAGCATAAATTAGATTCATTAGATAATTGAACTATTTTACTATATCTGTATGTACTTTAGTATATTTCATTGCATTTTAGTAACTAGCTACGATGTCATAACCTGAACGCCCACGAAGTTGTTGTACGATTTAGTAATTAGATGTGGATTTTTTTTTCAAAATTGTTTTTATTTAATGTCCCCAAAATTTTGACTGTTATGATGATTACTGTTTAACTCATTTTTGTAAAAGTTAATGCTTATTGGATTTATCTGTGTCTTATTCTTAAATATTAATTTTAAGTGTCTACATTTTTTCCTAGCAATCCCATACCTTTCTGTCATGTAGGAATTAAGTAGATCTAAACAGTATTTCACAACATATAGTATTTGCTAGGGTTTTTTCATAAAAAAAACCAACAGATTTAATGTAGATTTTACGAGTTTTCAAAAACAAAGACCTTTCTCCTCTCCTTGCAATTTATTAATGCAATTTAAATCTTATGAATAAATTCATTATATATAAAGCGTTTGAGACCGGGATTAGGATTAATTAGGATTCGTCATATGATAGACTTCTGCAAATTATACCATATCAAAAGACCAGTAAGAAGCAATTTTCATTTTGATATCTTTATTAATTCAAATTATTTTTAGTTTCAGTCTTGCGTTCTTGTCTAGTTGTATATAAGTACTGCATAAATGTTCCAAGAGAACTAAATACTTTTATCTACCATCTCAATGTAACATTGCAGATTCAGCCCAGAAGTTGTATGTCATTTTCTTTTTAAATTGTAGAAACAAGAGATAAAAATATTTTAACAAGACAGATTTTCAAAAACTAGTCCTTATATAAGAGTATAAACTTTACACACACACACACACACACACACACACACACACACACACACACACACACAATAGTTACATGTCAGAGTGGATCTTCACGCAAAACACAAATATATTGCACTTCTATGATGATTAATTAATCAATGAAAATCATTATAAATGATTTAAGGAGCTACAATTATACTGAACGACACTCGACTGAGAAGAAAATAAATTAATACAACGCATTTATTTACATATAAATAAGCTTGGCAGTAACCCTACTCTTTTAAAATATTGAAGTTCAGCATTGCAAAAAGCAAGAAAATGAAATTAAGGAACATATTTGTAATGTGTCGAATTTGAATGAGTATTGAACCTTAAAGTTGAATAAATTGTGCGTTAAAATTTTATCATAAGTCAAGCCAGAAAAGTCTTTGTGGAAGATCACTTTGACGTTTTTCTCTATCTCAGCTGTTAACTTGAAAAGCCCACATCTAAGTTTCGTTTAAAATTGACCTGGTCATTGTAACGGTATCTTGGCAGAGAGTACATTAGAGTAACCAGCCATAAACGCTTAAAAGAACTTCATGTCAAATAATTGATCTTCAAGAAAAAATTGATTGCATCGTATTCTAGTCTGTCAAAATCTGATAAAAGATATGATTATTTTTGGGGGAAAGTTTAGGAACAGTTGTTTTCAATTGGTTAGTTGAAATTAAGGTGTACACTTTGGAAGTTATGGGAGTGTAAATTTACCGACCTTAATCGAAGTAAGTTAATCCGATTTTTCTTGAGAGAAGACAAAGTTGGCTCCGTGGGAAACCTAAGAATATAGTTTTACCTCGTTAACAAGTAAAGAGACCAGATACCTGTCTTGAAAGGAAAAGACAGGCTATAGTGCTAGGACACACAATTGTGTGGAAAAGAAACAGCATCAAGGAAACATCTCTCTCCCAGAAGAATTGATGAGACAGTCAAAAGATGGAAGCCAAATAAGAAAGGAAGAGCCTCTTCCTTGCTTGTTGAAAGTCCCGTGGTCAATTTAAAGAATAGTCTCGTTTTAATTCATAATAAACTTTACAAGTTTAGGAGTAGAGCAGTCTATCTTTTATTTTATCCATCTTTTTGGGATTTGTTCTCGTGTATGGCCGATTGACATGGTTGAGAAAAACACTCTTGTGAAAAAACTACTACCCGATGACCCATGTCTTTTAATAGCACTTTAAACAGGTGTCAAAATGTGCACATATTGAGATAAATTTGAGATTTTCAGATTTATTTGAGTGCATTTGATTAACATTAAATACGTTATTATGTTTTTAACTCATCCCCCACATTTTGTGAGAAAAAAATTTACTTAATATATTTATAAAGGTGGTTTGAGGTATTTGTGGTGGTTTACGGTAGTTTGCAGTAAATAACCGAACCCGGATACTGTACTCTGTCACACGTCTCGTATGTATGTATGTATGTATGTATGTATGTATGTATGTATGTATGTATGTATGTATGTATGTATGTATGTATGTATGTATGTATGTATGTATGTATGTATGTATGTATGTATGTATGTATGTAATACAGGTGGAACCATTAGAGATACGTTAGCCAGGTATTTTGAATCAGCTGTAAAATGCTAGCCTACATATAACCAAAACTCAGACTGCAGGTAACCAAACACAACTGAGCACTAATGGAGAAAGAAAAGATGTACACAAATTATTGAGAGTGGTAACCGCAGAGATATTAGCATGGCTTCCTTAACATACGTTAACAATAAATTTGCAATTAAAAAAAAAATAAAAATTATGTTTTGAGTGAAGAGGATTAATTTTTACGATAAGACTATATTTCCTTATTTCCCTTTCAACGAATGAAACTGGCTATGAATCTGAAATTTATAATTAAAAAAAAAACGCGTTGAAGCAAACTTTAAAAGGTGGGCTGATAACTACGAAAGGGATTTGCCTTATATGTTGACACACAGATGCCGAGAGAATTACACGAATATTTCAAGAACTACCCATATGCACATGGAAACATGGTACCACATCACATAAAAAAATTAAATATACAAAACCAATCAATTGAGCAGAGGGAAAGTTGTCGGAAGTAAAATAATTAAAATGCAGATTGTATGACAAGACATGTTACCCGATTCATTATATTAATCTCAATATATATATATATATATATATATATATATATATATATATATATATATATATATATATATATATATATATATATATATATATATATATATATATAAGTGGACACGTACTCTCCTAAACCTTTGGATGAAGAAATATATCACTTTGAATACCAATCTGAGACGCGTAACGACAAGAAAACCCTCTTGAAACTGGTGAATCACTTAATATTGTGTACAATAAAGGAAAATGTATGGAAAGGAACAGAGTTATGAAAAATGTCAAATCATTCAAGAGATCACAGAGAAATTCGTATATCGAGAAAAGTGATATTGGCTTCAGTAAGTTGGAACTAAGCAAACCTTTGATCTATCGAGTATATTACGCTGCAGTAAATCCGATGTACATGGATATAATGATATTGTATTACATTACCAATACCGATTCTCTTGACGTGTACATTATTTTGACTATCCTATAACCAATAATCACGGCTTACATTTAGTTGACCCAAAAAAAAAGCAAAAGAAAATTTAAAGGGTGAAGTAACCACAGCTCTTATAGGATAATTTATACTCATTAAAAGCAAACAGTATTCGTTAACGATATATAAGACTGTGCTAACAATGAAAATATTTCATAAACTACCTGTCAATGATTAAAAATTTGAGTATTACAAATACGTATATTTATCCTTTAGAACAGGTATGCTTGTTTTCAAATTTTCAGATCTTAAAAGCACAAAATTTACCACGTTAAAATAAACAAGTTAGCGATAGGTTCATTCGACTATTTCAAGTATTTAGGTAACAAAATCCAAGTTATACTGGATAGTTGTTCTCCTTCAGCAACACTGCAGATCTCTTTCTCAAATTTTTTCGCAAATAAATCCAATACAAACGGTACTACGAGACCTAAGCAAAGTGGAATTAAAATAATTGAAGCGGCATGTACATGGCATGCATCCCATCTTTAGAAATGGACGTTGTTAAAAATAGAAAATAAAAATATCTAAATAAGTCCCGAAGAAAAGTAAATGCTCTGAGAATAACTCATTACAGACTCGCGAAGTAGTATAACATAAAAGTTCAACTAAGTTTTAAAACAACAAAAAGTAACAAAATAGAAAGCACAGAAATAATTGACATGAGAAGAAAATAATAAATGCGAATTCTCATCCACTGTAAACGCAAAAGAGAAATAAACAAAGAAAAGTTGCTAAAAACAATTTTTCTAAACTTCTCAACTACATTAACTAGTAATACGGTGGACTTTTCTGTAAAATTATCAATAATGAACCAAAAATCCCATTGTCACTTGCTTATCTAGATCTTAGTGAAATTTTAGGAGTGATTAAATTTGATTAAACTTGTTACTATACAGATGGATAAAGATCTGACCGACCTATGCAAATCTCGTTAAGATAGGAATTATTTGGGATCGATTTAACTATTTAGTGTCTATTTGGAAAAGGACAAATGAAGTAAAGTGAAATTGTATTTTACTTCGTCTTTAGCAATGTTATCACCTGCAATCGATGAGGGTTCTGACTCACTTTAGCTAGAAATGGGTATTCTGGCTCACCTAGCTCGTAGAGCTAGGTGAGGAGTTCTTCCTATGTAACTCTACCACAGTATTATGTGGGTTCTGGCTCACCATGCTCCTGAGAGTTATCATTTTTTTTAGTAAAAATGGAGGTTTTGGCTCACCTTTTTGGAAACTTTTTTTTTTGGGGGGGGTCTGGGTCACTGTTAGAGCTTTGTTTGTAGTATAGTGAAGATGGTGTGTGATTTGTGTGTGTGTGTGTGTGTGTGTGTGTGTGTGTGTGTGTGTGTGTGTGTGTGTGTGGGTGGGTGTGTGAGTTAGCTTTTTAACGTAGCTTTAACAATTTTTCAGTCATATCGCTACGATGCCTGCAGTGTGGTAGTTTATAGTGATGTCTAGCACTGGGGCATCATGCCACAGACATGTAGCATGATGTCCGGCCCAGTCACATTAGACCAGTCCTAACACTAATCTCTTAATACTAAGCGTCAAACGAGGCAGCTGTTAGTACCATTTTTGTACGTCTTTGGTATGACTCGTTCGGTGTTCGAACCCACGATCTCCCGCATCCGAAGCGGACTCTCTAACCTCTAGGCCACCGGAGCGGTTATGTAGTGAAGATGGAGTGTCCGATTTGGTCTTGGAGCGTGGATTGACCGGAATTGAGCAATGGTCCAAGGTTTTAATTAAGTGAGGAGGAGTCTTATTAGATGTTAAAGCGTGCCAAAGAGTTGATAGCGTTCGCGAATCAGGAACTGGGTTATGTGCTTGAGATGATCTATTATGTAAAGAGAGAAGAAGAGGAGACTGAGGAGTGGGTGAAGCGAAGTTATTGTCATCAGTGTCCAGTGTAGCGATACAATCAGCAGTATTACATCAAAAATCATTTAAGCGTTTTTTTTTTGTCAGAACCACGGCGAGATGAGTTTATTACTGGTTGAATAAGGTTGGTACGTCGTGCAAAATTCATAAAATTTGAGTATGTGTTTAAGCGTATCTTTGAGAAGATGGGCCTTCACGGGCATGAGGCAAAATGTAAGATAGTCTCTGGGAAGATCTTGTTAGAGGAGTATGATAAGATTATTTCGGAGGCGCTATCTTAGTCAAAGAAGCTGTGGGAATCCACGAGTTGAATTGTTCAGGATAGGGATCGTCCATTAATTGTGTCAACAAAGTGGGGGATTGAAGAAATTTGGCAATTGTTGACATGGGGGAGATGGAGTTCAAGATAAATTGACGTCAACAATGTTATTTTTTTTTACAATAAATTTTATAAATAAGAAAATAGGAATATAAAGTCTCGATTTTTCATGAATTCAAAGTGTTATAGTCAATTTTAAATATTAAACAAGTAAAAAAAATATTAAAATTTATTTTGTAGACCTTTTAATTTACATAATTTTAATTCAAGCATAAAAGCCAACTGTATAAAATACTTTTAGTTTGTAAGGAGGGGGTTTAAAAATTTTATGACATAATTTTATTAGGGAAGCACTGAAAGTTCGACAGTTGTTGACAAAGGGGGATTAAGGGGGGATAAAAAATACCTAAACATTGTTGACATAATTAATGGAAGTCCCCATAGCCAAACAACTTGATCAGAGATTTTTTCCTTTGGTAGAGATCACATTTTTAACTCTGAAGAGGTTTTGTTCTGTTTTCTTTTGGTTATTCCTGCTTGTAAAAATACCCTTGGATGGGTTCTCCTGAAGAATTTTTGAGCGTGTAGGAGATGAAAATGGTTTGGAAGGGGGTGTCAACGAGGAAGATTTCTTCAGTCCAGTTAGGAGTGTAACCTTTTCGAAGTGTATTTTTGTCTGATGATTCTGACGTGATCCCCTACTTTGAATTAGGATCTAAAAATAAGGCCTCTACGACCTTTTGTTTATGGTTCACTGAAGGGGCTTCTGCTGGAGTCATTCGAATACTTCGATGCCAAGTATGACTGTATTGGTCGACGATGTCTGGCAAAAACAATCTAAGTATCGGTGGGTATCTCTTCCAAATGCGATTTTTGAAAGTTCTGTTAAACCGTTCGACGACAGAGGCTTTCAGGGGATTATGTGTGCTGTACAAGGTGATATTATTTTTTAAGCCAATCTGAGACGGTTTTGTTATAAAATTGACTTCCGTGATCTGCCCAGAGGTTATGAGGCCTTCGTCCTATCCATTGCTTCCACGACGGATTTTCCTTTTTTGTTTTTGAGAGGAATGATCCGGGCATATTTGCTGGAGACATTAATAACTATCGTGAGATAGTGGAAACGATTGTTGTACGCTCTGTAACCTTTCATATCGACGAGATCTGCTGACCATATTTCATCCATGTCCACGGGTATGACTCTGTATCGTGGAAAATGCTTGCGTGAGTGTTTATGCAGTTCATCTTAGACTTCCTCTGATGAACTGGTTACACCCACATCAGTGTTGACTCCAACACCGAGCTTATGTTTGGTGCCAAAGATGCCACGCACAAAAACTCAGTCTACACGTTTTCTGCAATTTTTAAGCTCGAATTCCTTTATTACCTCAGCATAAATCGATCACACTCCTGTTTATCATCGGAATGATCTCTGTAACATATTTCGTTGCGTCGTGATGGCATCGACGTCGTTGTAAAATTCCTGACCTGATAGTGGCTCATCATGTTCATCCATTTGTTGTTCCAAGGGATTCCATGGCCCTGTATAATTATGTCCTGACAATGTCTATCCACCACGAAGTTGTGGAATCTTTCAGACATCCATAGCTCCCACCGTGAATTTGTCAATGTCCACATCCAATAATTCTTCCACACACAAATTTCTTTCCATGAAAAGGTTCTAGCAGCTCGTATTGAGATGGCAGTGTCTGCAATGGTTTATTTTGTATATAAAGTCATAACACTAAGCTTTACCTGTGATAATGTGTGCTTTGTTTTAGAACTAAACACATCTCGACTTGCTCATATGTACATGAGTTTTGGTAGCCACCTCGACCTGGTCGACACTCTTCGTTTTGGCTTTATACTTAAGACACATCGAGTTCATGATGGTTATATGTGGAGTGGATATTATTTTAGATCTAACATAGTCTCGATGGGTGATTGTCCCTCATACCTCTTTTGTATGTAGTCGATGCAGTACCATCCAGATGTGGTATCATCGACGTTTTGAAGTTGTAACGAGTTATACTCCTTTATGTGTTGTGTGGGAGATATCGCACAATTTGATCGGGAGGAGGAAAACGAAGTGAATCGAAATACTCCACTTCGCCACAATGAGGATCGTTGACAATGGCGACCCAGTGAGTGCCATATCCATCATAATTTTGCAGGTTAATGACGCAGCTGTCCTCGGAGGTGATACGTTTAAGGAGCAGGTCTTTAGAAAAGACACCACTGAATTGTAGAATGCTGTATCCTAAGATGCTCTCAAGATTGATGTTGGTTTACACCTTTTTATGCCTTTACCACGCGTGGTTCATGGCAGCTGTAGTCATTTTCCGAGTCCGAGTAAGGACCCACCAATCTCTACTAAGAGAGGTCCGATAAATCAACCTTGTTTGGATAGCTGTTTAGATAGCTGCGATGCTGATAAGTTCAGAACGAGACCTTTTCACGCTTTATGTTTGGCGACGTAAGTTACTTGACAATGCGTCAGCATGAGTCTATCAGATTCCAGATGACTGCTGAGGCATTCAGCATCACTGAGAGACAGCCTCTTTTGTTGATGCTGCCACCGCGATACTTTTCTTCTGCAGCGTGACTTTGACTGGAACGTACGACATGGTGTTATATGAAATATTATTTTCTTCGTTTCCTTGGTTTGGCACAGTTGGAATAGCCAGTTGTCGATGTGATGATGGATTGTTTTTGACGATCTCCTCTGCCCATCATTGCTTTTGAATAGCTCTGCTAATGGCCCATGTGGTTACAACCAGTCATTAGGGTGCTAGGACTGAAGCAAATAATTTGGCAGTCATGGTTTTGACGAAAGGAATTATTGCATCAGCTATTCCTTGACCGTCGTGTTTACGATGTTTCCTACTCGGAGACATCGTCTATACAAAGATATTTATTTTTCCTTTAAGTACGTCCAGCGTCATGAATCGGTCTGAGGTGACAAGAGCGTAACAGACGTAATCAGCCCATGAAGCAACAGTCCATCAGATTGCGATGTCGACAGGGGAGTCTGAGAGACGTTAAGAATGTTTGTAAACTGTTACGAGTCCAAGCTCTTGAAATAAGTAACAGTAAAGAGTGAAGACAACAAGCTTTGTAAAACTTAACAATTTCCCTAGAATGCAAAGTGAAAAATTAAGAAAAAAGAACTTACAGGTTTACGAATTAAATAAAAACATCCAAGAATTAAAATAGAAGTCCTAGTAATAAAAGTCATGAATGAAATTGAGTTCGAATCCTGATGAAATCCGAAATTAAAGACGATGAGGTCTAGTGTGGTCAGCAAAATGCTGCTGTGTCAACAGTCTCTTGTTGAATCACCAAAAAATATTCCAATTTTGAATTCAGCATAAGTTACAACGAATGTCTTTATCCAAGAATTTCGTCAGCACAATGTTGCATTTTCAGGAAAAATAATCACTTGAATTCAATAATTTGAAGAAATTAAAAATTCAACCCAAACTGGTCACAGCATAATACAACTTAACGTGTCAAGTGTTTTAAGCCCATCTGATAAACCTTTTATCAAAAACAACAGTTATACCACTAATTAAGACGCAAAACAAATACCCGGATAAGGGTCAAAAGTTCATTGTTTTGGAAAAATAGAAGTTTGTTAACAAATTGATACATGCTCAATATCACGTCGTCCATGCATGACCTTGACTCAGTTTAATGATTCTTACTCTGAGGATGATTAAAAAGTTATTTTAACAAAACTGTCACTGATTTTGCAACTAGACACAATGTTTCTATTATTGTTTATATCAATGATATAAAAAAAACCAGTCTATTCAAATTCTCCTATAATTATCAAATAAAGTAATTATAACAACAACAAAAACAAAACATGTTTTGAAACTTTTTAGCAGAACGAAGAAGAATAGAGAGAGTAGAATTATGACATTCATTATGCATTCCACAAAATGAAAAGCCCTGGCAGAATTATTAAAAATGTTTAATAACAATTAGTCGAAAAATACAAATTTTATGCTTCCCCATTATCCCATGGCGAAGCAAATTGTTTCTCATGGAATACATAAGGAGAGCATGAATCTATTCATCCTGTGGAATGGATATTACATTCAGATCAGGCTCTTCTTCGTCTATCCAATCTTATTTCAACCTCGCTTTGTTAACACCAGCGGACCGTAAACGGAAGAGTGCTATTTGGAATACCACTGTTGGGGCTAGTAGGAGTTTTGGTAGTTTGAAGACGAGTCCATTTTAATTGAGCTCATGCACTACACGCTTGAAGCTACTTAATCGAAATTTTAAGAATGAAAATTAAGTGGAACTTTTATTTAAAGTTGCGCATTTTAATGTGGCGGTACATTTCATAAACACCACCCGTCACAAATGTGTGAACCCCCTTCCTTATTTGGTGCATGACGTCATTTATGGACGGCCCCTAAGGCCTCCTACATATATATCTGATTATAGTCGCTTTTTGTACTGAGTACTTCTGCGACTGCTTATGACCCCAGGCTAGGCCACAGTCCCTTTAAGAGGGCGTCTGGCCCCGGTCTGGGCCTTTCAGCAACTTCGACCCGTTACTCATATAATTTTGACGCACACTATCGCCCCCAAACCACAGACCCAGCAACCTAGCTCCCTGCCCCGGCCCCAGCCAACCCCGCCCTTTACATGATTTATTAGTTCTCTTCTTGAGTTGGTCAGTTTTCTAAAGATGGTCTTAGCAACACAAATGTCTACTCTTTTAATGTTAATTATACTAACCTTGGCATACAGAATTTTAATTGGCCCACTTGAATGTTAATATACACAGTTCCGTTTGATGTTAAACGTGTAAACAATCTCTTTAGGCGCGTTCCATTACGTCGTTGAATTAAAAGCTGATGGATATGTAAACTACGCCATTGTGATTTAGTGCAATAACAAAACAAAATAAAACTTAGTTTGAAGTGTTTAAAGCTGAAATCAAGTGCCAAACATCCAATTTTGTGTATGTAATATTATTTAATCAATGTAAAGAGAAACAATGGTATAAAATATAATTGTGTTCCAACAAAATAATCCAGTAAATATAAAATTCACTGACTTAATAGTTCATTTAGAAACTGTCATAATTTTTGTCTATGTATTCATTATCGTCATTGAAAATTGGACACAGATTTAATTAACGAGATAATTTTGCAAAATAACGAAAGTTGAAAGGAAAAAAAAATCGAAAACTAATAATACTAACGAAAGCCAGACTCCTCAGGGGCAAGACGTACAGTCACTTTAAAATGTTTGAGAAATTTGTTATTAAAATAATGGGGTGTTTTCGCTTAAAAAAAACCCTAACACAATGTAGCTAAAACAGTAATCAAGAACGTTGGAGCATTAAGTTTAATACAAATCTCATTTATATCCATTAATAGGTTTGCGCTGCTCTTGTGAAATGGCATTGCTGTCAGTGTACCGTCATCTTTACACGACCAGCTGGAAGTAGGGACTTCCATACTTCATTCAACCCCCGGCCCATAGTAAAACAGACCCATAGTAAAACAGGCAAACTGTTGGCAACTGCTATACATAAAGCAGATTGTCAGGATTCACAATCTCGAATGACTTTTTCAAGACTCTGTCCGACTCTGACTAGTACCCTGGCATTTTTACTTGCAACAAGATCAAATCCTTCTTGACGAAGAAACTCCTCTGCATTCTCCGGGACACCAAGCTGTACTTCCTTTGCTTCTTTAACTTTCAACATTTCCTTGGAAACCATTGATTCATATTCCTTTGTTTGCTCTAAAATTTTCTGCATAGTCACTGAAGCTTGTAAACCATTCCCCATTTGAAAAACTGCATCCAAAAACTTAATCGATCCTTGAATAGCTGCTTTCAAAGATTCACATTTTGCTCTTGTTTCTGCATTCACCGTATCTTCTTTAGTATTCAGCTGTTGACATTGGTGAATAATTGAGTCTTCGAACTGCGCTGCCATGTTGTTAATTTGGTCTTTTATGTTTTTAGTCTTCTCAAGAATAAAGTTTGTGCGTGATTTTACTATTCTTGTGTTTCTTTCTGACATCACAATGACTGTGGAAAGATTAGCGTAAAGCTCTGTGAGTTTTGATCGCAGTTCATCTTCCTTACAATTCTTTGCAATGTATAATGCAAATTGTTCAAGTTCCGTGACACTATCACACTTTCTGTGGTCAGCCGTTACACATTTGGCACAGCAGAGAACTTCGTGGTTCTTGCAGAAATATTCTACTTTCACATCAATATGCTGTGCACAGTTTTGTTGATGTAGATACTGTAACGACTTCTCTGGTTTTTTCATCGCGTCGTCTGCTTCAACCAATGAGTGCGACTTGAATGCCTTGAACATCTTGTGATATTTCTTGCATTCCTCACATAATAGCTCACCACAATCCTTGCAGAAAGTCTTCGCCGTAGAATGAAGTTCCTTCGACCAGCACGGATCGCATCTTCTCTCCTCATTCTGGTTTATATTCTGATTAATAAAAACAAAATTGTTAATGGGAAAAGTTTTGGCCCATTCAGCTGCGTCGAGACCCTTGGTCTGAGCTCGGGTTGTTCGATTACATACGTAACATTTTATTTCTGTTCTTTCTTCAGTAGCTCCATCTTGATTAGAAATGTAAGATTTTATACAATCCTCGCAGAATGTATGCATGCACGGAAACATTCTAGGGTGTTTGAAAGACTCTAAACATATGGGGCAACGTAAAAAGTTAACATCCACCGACGATGTGTTGGCCATATCATACACATAGATAGTCCTAGACGCACTTTATTGTACTGAAAGGAAACGCAACATAACGTGACAGGTTGTATGTAAAGAACTTTACTCTTAGCTTTCAGTAGTTTATTCCTGTGTAACTGCGAATCAAATGAATTATGAACCAAGTTAACCGTCAAATTGTCAGCTTTTACCATTAAACTTGAATTCAGTTACCACGAAATGCTTCTTTGTTAGAAATCAATGACGCATTGATAAGTATGTATGCAACATATACTTTTTCCTTTGCTTAAGGACACAACGGAATCGAAGTCTGCGCTTCGATATAAAAGGAGTGAAACCTAATACCCAGAAAGATCGATATACATAGTGTTCTAATGTAAAACCAACTCATGTTACCTTTAGAAATATCCTTCTTTTGTTCTAATACTCATATGATGCTATTCCCGTACTGATTTGGAAAAAAAAATGTTACATGGTACGAAATCGCATCCTGGACTCCTTTGGGAGAGTTCGGTAAATTTGGATATATGATTGGTTTTGATTTACTGGAATTCGTCAAATTAATGCCATCTGCAAATCGTTTATATTTATTTTTGAAAAACAAATCTCAACGTTTTAAGCTGTTTTCAAGTTCTAATATCGTGCCTTAATATTGTCCTATACCATAAATAATTTTGAATTGTATGCGTAATAACATACATACATACATACATACATACATACATACATACATACATACATACATACATACATACATACATACATACATACATACATACATACATACATACATACATACATACATACATACATACATACATACATACATACATACATACATACATACATACGTGCACAGGTGGACTGAGTGAGTGATTGATAAAGGCTGACAAATATATACTATATTTTACTGAAAATATGACAATACATGATTGGGGGCCCCATGTGGCCTTGTGGTCTAAAGCGCTCTCCGTTACGGATCACTGCCATCTCACCTCTGTCTGCGTGGGTTTGAGTCTCGGATTCTGCCAATGCGGATATGTAAGTTTGCCAGTAACTCCTCATGGGTCGGTGGTTCTTTCTGGGTTTTTTCCCGGTTCTTCCTCCACCATTAAAACTGGCCGCCATGTATAGCCTATCATGTGCTGAAAAATGGCGTTAAACCCCACAACAACAACAAAAACAACAACACGATAAAATAAACCGCTGAGGTGACCTAAGTGGTTAGAGCGTCCACTTTGGGCGAGGGAGGTCGCGAGTTAAAACCCCGGCAGAGTCATATCTAAAGCTTACAAAAATGGTACCAGCAGCTGCCTCGACCTTAAGAGGTTAGTGTTAGGACTGATCGGCCTGGTGTCAGGAATATATGACTAGGTGGGATTTCATGCTACATGTCTGCGGCATGATGCCCCAGTGCTAGACATCACTATAAACTGCAGACATCGTAGCGATATGAGTGAAAAATTGTTAAAGCAACGATAAAAATCCAAATCTCTCTCTCTCTCTCTCTCTCTCTCTCTCTCTCTCTCTCTCTCTCTCTCTCTCTCTCTCTCTCTCTCTCTCTCTCTCTCTCTCTCTCTCTCTCTCTCTCTCTCTCTCTCACACACACACACACACACACACACCCATGTTCCTGTTTTCATGCACATATAGACCGAGTGAGTGAATGTCGAAATGCTGACAAATATATACTATATTTTACTGAAAATACGACAATAATCGACAAAACAATCAAGTGTAATAGGACCGAGCGCATAGGAATTGTATACTGGTAGCCAATGTAGAATTGATTCCCTAATTAAAAGTTTTGAACAAAGGTACACTGGCAAAATATATGTATAATAATTTCACTTGATTTATCACAAAAGTTGCACCTTTTATTGCAGGCAGTGTGTCATCAATGAAATACGCCAATCGTGTTAATACCATCAATGAAATACGCCAATCAATGAAATACGCCAATCATGTGAAGGTATTAAACATTAGGGACAACGAATACAAGGTTTATGTTTTACCAATAGACAGTGGCAAAAGTTACTTGTCACTTTTTATAACATTTATCTTGGAAATGTTAAAAGCTAGCTTTGACCTTGTCAACAAAGATGTACTAGAAAGCTAATTTAATCTCTTTTCTTTTTTTTAATCAAAGGAACATACTTATCACATACGTCATCCCGGTCTATATAGCTCTTAATTATCATTGTCATTATCTAGAAAAGTACCGATTAGAAAATAGAAAGGCAAGCGGCTTAACTCTTATATACATGGATTCAAAGGAATGCAACTCCTAAAGGTACTAAATTATTCGGATCTACGTTTTGTGCTTTTTCTTATATCCTTGATGATTCTTGTTTTTAAAATCATTAGAAGGTAGACATTATTGGCAAGCAAATATTCTAGAGTAATAGTTTCAATATTTACGTATTTCATTACTACAGGCCAACTTGAGGAAAAAAGAAATGAATTATACGATGTATCTACGGCGGTTACTGAAATATCAATTTGCCATGTTGATTTTTTGTCAGTTTTGTGGCAACACCCCCTTCTCTCTCTCTCTCTCTCTCTCTCTCTCTCTCTCTCTCTCTCTCTCTCTCTCTCTCTCTCTCTCTCTCACACACACACACACATGCGCAAATGGTATAAAGGACTTATCCAACTTAATAATGTCGTATCGTTTGCAGTGATAAAGTTCAGTAAGTGAAAATACTAACCAGCCATGAAAGCGGTTAATGTTTGCCTGGTGATAGTCAAGGGGTTATTAGACTATATCTAGGCACAAAACATACAGGGTACATTAATGTTTTATTAGAAAGCCTGTTTGATATTCTTGTGTAAGACAATATTATGCTGCTACTCTTGTTATTATTGAATTCATTATATTGTAATATAAACGATATTTATTCTAAACATATGGTAACATAAATATTATGAACACAAATGGGTACGCAAAGTACGTTCAGTTAAGAAAACTTAACCAAAATAAAATTACTCTGTATATTTTCAAAAGAGTTGTACAAATTCTCTTTCACGTGAATACAGCGTACGTATGTAAATACGTACATACCAAAACTTATTCGAATCCAGAAGATAAAAAAACCTCAACACAAATCCTAGAGAAGTCCTACTACGTATACTCGTGGCACTTATGTATCACTTGAATAGTACAAACGCTGAATCTTTTTGTACACTCTCATCCTTATCAATCTTTATAAAAACATTGGTGCATTTTTTGTACTTGGGCTGAATTGGCCTAATAGTACCCATGCCTATAAACACAACTGGCCCACCAGCTTAGATTACATCAGATTTTAATCTACCAATATTTTCGACACAGAATATTCACCATATTGTTATAGAGGGCGCTGCGTTTGATTCGTGTAATGGGTACTTCCGTGTCGGCTCTGGCAGATCTGTTGAACTTTCGATCGATCGATCGAACGATACACACACAGAGAGAGAGAGAGAGAGAGAGAGAGAGAGAGAGAGAGAGAGAGAGAGAGAGAGAGAGAGAGAGAGAGAGAGAGAGAGAGAACTGAACTCTTGTTGTATTTTCAGTCGCAAATGGACCCAGAACACAATTAATTTTACTATATATTCTCTACATTTGTTTATCAGCACTAAACTTTCCACTTTACGACAATCAATACAAATCGTATGTTAATCTAAAATACCTTCAAAAATGACTTTACGGTAAAGTTCTTGTCACAAGTTCGCCTGCATTTTTTTTAGAGAGACTTAAATGGCAACATGCGCTGAGACACAGATTTCATTTCCGGATCATCACCAAGGCCTTATTACTCACTGTGCACTGTCGTCGAAATACACACAGACAACCACACCATAAGTTCATATTCTCAAGAATAAACAATGACCCTTAAATCCGACCAAAAATGCATAAATATAACTCTTCTATCACCACGACAATCAGAGAGGAAAAATCCTCTAAAAATAGGCTAGAACTTCATTCGTGGGTACTGAACTGGAAGTACAAATTGTGACCTGATTCCAAATTATCGGACGTATGGTTTTATAAAATAGTAAGGGCTATGTAATGCATGAGTAGCCGTCATCCATAAACATTGATGCCAATAATAAATGTAACATATGTAATGTTCTTTGGAATCAGATATGACCAGACAACTTAACCATATCAAATAATACATCCTGTCCGTGATCAATCTATTGACTTGTTTTGTGTAATGCGTATCAACAGCTGGCGCTAACCAATAAAGCAATTAAAAGAAGCACAGCTTTTGGTTATTTCTAATTTTTTTTTAATCAGCCGATATGTTCAAGATTTTTATTGCAAAAAGCGGATCTGGTATATATTTTGTATTAATTGTGTGTGGAGAATAATTAATTTACTGCTTATAAAATTTGTGAATTTGTATGCATACACATTTTTTTAACATATATCTTTATAATTATTGTGTGGAATAACTGAGTAAATGCAAAATTATAAAAGTAATCTGTGTAAAGTAAACTCGAACAAAAAGTTGTCAATCAAAACTATTATCGTTAGGTAAATGTCCTAGTGTGACGTTACTGGAAGAGAAAAAGAGTAAATAATAAATAAAGCGTGTTGCTGCCCTGTAAGAATTTAGTTTTGGTCTTTATCTTGATTATTGGATTTTTAATAAATTCGAAAACTGGCAAGTAGAGATTGAACCAGATTTTACGTCGAAGTGAATGCAGTGGCAATGCTTACAATAACCGACTGCATTACCTCCCTTCACTCAATGTTGAAGTGTTTCGAGGACTTGAAGGAATCTTTGAAGCGTTTCTTCTTAACCGCTCTGAGCTCGCATTCCCTTATTCAGCTTGCCGTAATTTTTCTTTGGTAGTCACTGTCATTCTTTTGTGTAATATAACCTGTGTACTATCAGACTAATGGCAGAACATTATTTTAGAATTATAATTATGTCGAAATAGTTATATAAAATAACAGAAGAATGGAAAAGGTAGATTTTCTATTTTGCAATTTCCTGTGGTGAAAAAGACGCAGACAAAATCGATTAAACTATGGCCAACCGGGAAGTGTCCAAAAGTAAATAGTACACTGTAGAAGTCGCAATATGAAGACGATTAGATAATTGCAGATCCTTCTAAACATTGAAACAATATAAAGTAACAGGATATGACAACAACTAAATACTTGACGCAGTACCATCGTACTTTGCGACGATGGCAGAAAGGACTGAAAATAATGCAGTGTGAAAAGAATATAATTTTTAACAATTTTCATTTTGAGTTTTTGGATTAATTAACTAAAAAAATTTATAAACTGATATGTGATCACAGATGCCGTGCACATTGAGCGTAAAAAGATATAAGACTTTATCGACATGTTGTATGTTGCGTTAAATAATAAAACTCCGCTGAAGTTTGATCTTATCGTGCATAGACTTTATTTAACCTCTCCGGTGGCCAAGTATGTTAGAGCGTTAGCCTCGGATGCGAGAGGTCGTGGGTTTAAACCCCGGCCGAGTCATACCAAAGACTTACAAAATTGGTGCTAACAGCTGCCTCGCTTGGCGCTCAGCATTAAGAGATTAGTGTTATGACTGGTTGGTCTGATGTCAGGATTATGTGACTGGATGGGACATCATGCCACATGTCTGCGGCATGATGCCCCAGTGCTAGACATCACTATAAACTGTCACACTGCAGACATTGTAGCGATATAAGTGAAAAATTGTTAAAGCTACTTTAAAATTCTAAATCACACACACACACACACACACACACGTAATCTTTTTTATTTCTTACTGTCGCGCAAGTTGAGTGGCCGACAGAGTTGTACTCATCTACATCAACCAACAAAGGTCAGATAATCCCGGCCGCATTAGTTCTATTACCCACAATGTTTTCAGGTAGAAAATTTACATGTACAGTTCAGCGTATTTTTTTTAAAACATATATTTTCTCGCCAAGCTTATGTTCTGTATAACGATAAAGTTTCAATCGATCAAGTCAAATGCAGCAATAATTTGCTATATCTCCGTGAAATATTTGCTCTCCCAGTCTACTATACATTTTAGCTTGAAAGTTTATGATCAAAAAAGTCGAAGTCAAGTTTTTGTGAGACGTGAAGTGATACTCAATCTCCCCACAAGTACGTTGAAAAAAAAGAAAAGTTCTCAGAAAGGTTAATTAAATGTATTTTTTTCTTTCTTTCCTTTCGTTGTACATGAATTTTTCTTCTCGGATTGTTGACTTCTGTTTTCAAATGTCTTTCAAATGTTCATACATATGTGGGAACGGTGTGTCAACAGATCGTATCGTGGTCATAGCTAGGTGTGGTATATGTGTGTGTGGTGCTACAAATCTCGGCTCGTTCAAAGTAACAAAGAAAAGAGTTAAGTCAACAAGCTTTGTAAATTAAAAAAAAATATATCAATAAAAACACAATAAAATATGAAAAAGGACAGTTTGTGACATAATGCTAATGTAACACGTTTTGCGTTCTATGCAAACAGAATTTACGGGGAAAATAACGAATCCAGTGAAAATAATAATTACAATAAAATGTAAAGAAACAAAATAAAAAAAAAGAATTCTAATACTAACACATAAGCAATTTAATTATACATATGAACAGCGGTCATTTCTGACTGTCTGTAAAAATATAGCTTATTCGAGTGCATTGTGATTCCAATTCAGATTTGCTTTGGGTGATGCAGGATTGCGGTGCCATAAATTATTTTCATGATATGTGTTATGTATCCTAAAAGGCATATTGCCGTATTTGTTCATGGATAGGGAGACCATGATATGTTTTGTGTTGTAATATATCCACTCATGAAATTTTAACCTACTAGATTTCAGTATTTGAGTTCTTAGCTACTTGCCTGCACATGAAGTGGCGAGTCTAGGTAACCAGGTTGTTTACTAATGCACGTGATTCGAAGCTGAGCGATAGGCTGGCTCATACGATTTATAGTATGCAAGAACACTGCGGAGTCGAAGTATAACATTGTAAAATTAAATTAAACGTTTGACGGCATTATTTAGGTTTATGTTTCACTTTTGCGAAAAATGGTAAATGATTTTGTTTGTTTTAGAGGAGGCTCAACAAACTGCATCTAACCGCTTTTATATAAAATTCTTGCATTATATCTACATTATACTTTCGACCAGAAATACTTTTAAAGTGGCTTTCAACCGAACCAGTAAGATTGTTTTTTAACCAGATTACAAGAATCATCCTTGACCAAACAAGAGTACAAATCTCATCCTTCTGTTATATGTAGTTTTTATTATAAGAAGTTTAATTCGGGGAATACACCGACCATGTTGATTTAAATGCTGTTTATATATCAATTTTTACATAACGTACTACTCGGGTCTTTATTGTAGCGATTAAGCTTTGACTAATACGATAATAAGAAAGAAAAAAGGACAGAAGACAGAAAATTTATTCCATATTATGAAGCCGTCAAGCTTTTATGTACTCTCAGTACTTTGATAACCAGTGAGTGTGAGGCATTTATGTGCATTCATACATGTCCTCCAACTGTAAATACAAAGATTAGTTCATTTCGTATTACTTTATTTATTTTGCAAGTTTAAATATATGTAACAGTGACAAAAGTCCCCAAAGTGCGCAATAGATAAAAAAAAAAGATTGATATTGAAAACAGCTTTGGTATACCTTGTTAAACTTTTACACGTATTTCGTTGTTTCAGTGAGCTGATGGTACCTGTCTACAAGCTTTCACAGACCTATTGGGAGACGACCCTCGAAAGCAGAAAACGAAACACATTAAACTTGTAAAGTAGCAAACATTTATACATTCATTATATTTTTAGATTGCGGCAAACCTCATGAATAGAGATGAAAAATAAAAAATTAATATCAACGCATTTGAATTTTAATTAGCCTCAGATCTCTCTCTCTCTCTCTCTCTCTCTCTCTCTCTCTCTCTCTCTCTCTCTCTCTCTCTCTCTCTCTCTCTCTCTCTCTCTCTCTCTCTCTCTCTCTCTCTATCATCCCCTCTGAAAATCGTGCACATTATTACAAATGTTATTGGGATACCATCAGATTTGACATTCTACACTGACAAAGAATCTTTTAAATAACTTTTAACAGTTTTAAAAATCGCTGAACCGAAAAAAAATTGTTTAAAGAAATTAATGTGGCAATAAGAACTTTTAAAGTGCATAAATATGATGCTAATCTGCCATCTAATAGGACAGCTGTTACTAAAAACAGATAAACCTTCACATTTTTTTTTACATGCGCTCTGAGCAGAATTTGTTCAAATTTGACCGAAAGTGTCTTAGCTTGAATACCTTTCGGATTTATACAAATGATACGGTTTTATTTTTCAATGTGGCCGATTTCCGATGTCAGCCAGAATATTTAGGCCTCTTGTTGCAGTATTAGACTAATGTTGATCAATCAAGTCGCATTCTCTCCCCTGAATATAATAACTACAGATATCTTAATATGATATACAGCTTTGATTTGTGACCTTTACTTAAATGAGCTAAGCAAGGTAAATTAGTAGGATCTTACTTGTTATAATCATATCATCGGTTCCTGCTACTGCTTCATGACATTTCTTTGTTAGATTTTTTCATTTTCTTCGTTAATATAAGCACAATGAACAGCAAATCACAAATTTAGGGCATGAGATCTGAAATAGGATTTTTATATATAAAAAAAGACTTCATTAGAAATGTGGGGATATAAATTATATTTATTTACTCTCTTTTTCAAGACCATTTTAAGGAAATCCTACATTCTCGGAAATTGAACAGGTGACCATATAAATGAAGGAGAGAAGCAAAAACAATATAGAAACAAGAACATCATAAATGAGTTTGTACAACACATCACCTAAAATATGTATAGTAATCCTCTCAGAATGATAGGTTTAGAATTACATATTTTTATTATGTACGCTATAAATATTTCACGAAATAAAGACAAAGCATCAAAACGTAGCAATATTTATTGGGGCATCAGTATGGTTATTGAGTCGAGCATTTGCAGCATATGATTGGCCACGATCTGGGCATATGAGCATATGATTGGCCACGATCTGGGCATTTGCAGCATATGATTGGCCACGATCTGGGCATTTGCAGCATATGATTGGCCACGATCTGGGCATTTGCAGCATATGATTGGCCACGATCTGGGGGGTTTCCAAGTCCGATCCATCTACTGAATAAGTAGGTTTTTCTCCTCCGTTGCGAACGCGTTGAATCCATTGGTCTTCCTTGTCACACAAGTAATGTAACCAGCATACGGCTTTGACCGAGTATTGCTGTTTGATAAAATTGGTTGTTTGGGTTTATGACACCTAAGGTGTTTAAATCGTGTTCCATGAGCAGTTCTCGAAATTTTCCACAGCAACGCCGTAAAATGTCTACGTCGGAACGACAATCTTTTAATATCTCTTTCTAAAAGTGGAAAGGTCCGAGGCGTGATTCTGGTACCATTCGTAAAAAGCTTCTCGTTGTTCGGTACGCATGTTGTCGGAGTCGTATAAATGAGCCTCATGCAAGTGGAGTAGAACGGCGTGTTGATTGGCTTCGGTACTGAAAAAGTACGGAAATAGCCTTTGGCCATTTCCGTCATGCCAAACGTTTTAGGCCTGCGACTCAAAGGCATGGCCAAGTAACTCATCGAATCTTTAAGCTGCACTTGTCCCACTTTCATGGAAATGATTTTGGCTCCGTTCAAAGTCACTTTAGGACGTTCGGTACATTCTTCTAAATAGTATCTTAAAAGAAACTGTCCATCGTATCCCGAGAAATTGTGAGTCATCAACGTGGCATAGCGATGACAATATCCGTAACGTTCGATATCTTCTTGGATCCACGTCCCGTCGATAGGGTTTAAGATCCATTGGACGAAATCGGTCAATGTGTTTGGTCCCCAAATAATTTTTTTACGTCCTCCAGGAATCTTGCTACAGTGAGGGCAATGACTCAAGATAGGTTCTTGAATGCACTTCTCGCACGCTCGGTGAGCCACGCACAAAATAGGAGTGTGAATGCCAGTCTGTTGCATACATTCGAAATCAAAAGATGAAATTCCCTTTCTTCTTCTGGTCATCTTCTTCTTCATGTTTAGAATGGTATTTTTGAATGTGACATTAATGCTACACGGTTTGGTGACAAATGTGACATCGTTTCTTTCCCGAACAGACGTGTGCCTTGGCATTATTGGTACGTATGCCTTGCCCACAAGTAGGGCATAATCTCAGGAGTTGACAAGCACATTTCTGCTGTGAACCTTGCGTCTTTAGATGTTGTTGATAACAAGTTGGGCTGACAAACGTGCGCAAGTTGGACTGACAAACGTGCGCTGACAAGTTGGGCAATGCACTCGTTCTATTCATGCGTCCATACATGGTTTAGAGGCTAAACATCCCTCACATTTCAATACACAATGCTTGTGTTTCTCTCGATTGTTATGGTCATAGTCACATTTCTCACAGCAATAACCGTAACCCAGGGATGCAGTGATGCTAGTGATGACATCAAAATGTTCATCGTGATAATAGACGTGAAAAATTTTCCGTCTTTGAAATCTTTGCCTCGAAAGAACAGCGGTCCGCGTACTTCTTGAGGTTGTGCTTTCAACTTGTAGCGTGGAGGCAAGACATCTTGCAATTTTGCATTTCAGGAAAACCACATGGCATGTCTTTAGTTATCCCCGCTTGCTTTAACAGGTGTTCTGCCTCTCTTCGTTGTTGGTCTGGGTTAGATTTGCGAATGTTCTCCCAGTCTCTTTTCGATTCTACCGTGTCGTTCTAGTCGGTATACGTTCGTCCTACCACAAGGGTTAAATACATCTTGTCTTGAAGATTGCTAGTTTGGACGAGATTATTTTTGGTGCTGCGATGGTTGTTTACCAAGATCACATGTTTGCCATGTTCTTTCCCTTGGGGAAGAGACATGTGGGTCATGAATAGTGTCGCTTTTCCGTCGGTGATGTGAAACTTTTCGTTGGATTGTTTTACGTGTTGAATTTTGTCGATGATTTTGGAATGTGCCAGTTCTGATGGACTGCTAAACTGCATACAAACGGGACACTTTAAATTGTCGTGATGAATGGAAAGTCTCAAGCGATTGTCTTCTTTGGCTTGACATTGTCGTTTCAGTGTAGTAAACAAAGAATCCCACACATCGGTGATGAACCCTTCTGCTTTCTCCAAGGGTACGTAGGACTTGAAATCTTTAAACTTCACAGCGTACATGTAGGCCGTAGTTCTAAATTTTTTGAGGAACGTTTGTTCGTATCTCGAATGTGGTAGTACTTTTCAGGGTTTACTGATGGTAATTGACTTTGACTGGGTGTAGACTTTCTGGGCTTAGATTCTGGTTCACTCATCTCATCTTTAAAATCGCTGGCATGAATTTGAGCCAAGACTATAGCTGCTGTGCGAGGCGATAAATCACGTTTCTATTTCTTAGTTTCTTCTTCTTTCTTTACGAAATGATGCGATCGTTTAATCTTGATTGCAAAAAAGTCAAATGACTATAGTGGAAACGCCATGGTCCACTATATATCCATGTCAGACCAGTGCATATATAAAGGGCTTGTGACTTCTCAGTATTTGCTTTCAACGGATCAACAAGATGGAAGAACCCACACAGATCAAACTTCTGATTAGAGTTTTGCGAGGTGTCATACGAAAGTTTTCTTCAGACAAATTGACTGAATACTCTTCCTCCTTTCGAAATAAAAGTCAAGATATTTGCTGTATCTGCCAGAACAAAGGGCATTAGGCTACAGAATGTACAATCGTCAGAAAAGTAAGACCAGTGCAAAAAAGAGACAAAAGTCAAGATACCTGTTATCATTATCAAGAGAGAGGACACTGGTTTTCAGAGTGCCCTAAAAACAACAGGAGGAGTATAGGAGGAGGAGGAGGAGGAGGAAAAAGATGTACCCTCGGCAAAGGAAGAACTCCGTGACATTCTGAAAGAGAAGAAAAGAAGGAGAGAAAAAAGAAGGAAGAAAAGGAGGAAAAACTGTGAAAGTGAAGAATTTTTTTTATTAAAAAAACAGAGTGAACCAAAAACAGACACAGAAGAAATCTATGAACGTTTTATTTTTTTTTAATTTTGTGCTGTGAATTGGATTTTAAATAATTTTACTAGAATAGACCAAATGAAAAAACAAAAGTGTCTCTTGGTTTTGATTATTTAGAATAATAAGAACCTACACTCATTCACTCACAACACGTACATCATAGGGATAAAAAAAGGGGATTTAGAGTTTTAATTGATTTTGGAAAAATGATGGAACGTTGGAATTTTTTTCTCCCTTAGAACAAACTCAGGAACGAGAAGCAATCAGCTTTAATAATTTTTAGATAACAAGATGGCTACCATGTATGGATAGTTTTAACACAGATCCACACAATTAAATGAACTTTGTGTAAAAATTGGTGTTAAATATGCTAATACTAATTGCCATAATGTATGCTGTGGATTATGATGATATTAAGTTAGTGCAAGTGAAATTTAATGTGCACACATTCATATTTGCAAGTAAATTTGGAAACCTGTTCAAAACAAAGGATTTAGGTCAGCCAAGATAGCTACCAAAGTGGATTAATTTGAAATTGAACTACATCTGCCATATCTGAACTTCAGATGATACCAACTAAAACACATTATGCAAGTTTCTTCTTTTTTTTAAAAAAAAATGTTATGGATATGTGCTAGTCATATATAAGGATTCCATATGATACTTTCTATCACTGTTATGAACAAGCTGAAAATATCAGAAGCATGGAAACATATTTAAATACCAGCCTTTTAGGGTCCTTACTCAGCACTCAGCCCAACCTTTTCTGCATTATTCTCTGGCTATAGAATGTCTGATATACCTGAAGATCAGATCCACACAGATAATCCCATGCAAGAAAGTGATGTACAGAGTGAAAATGAAAACAATGGTACAGGTGATGATTTTGGAGTTATCCAATATGGCTGATGATCCAAAATTCCTGAGGGTCAAACATAATAAGCACAGTATCACTGTGCATATAGATCCACAAAAGTTTGACTTTGTAAAACATATTCTAGATTCAGAACCTTGCATGACTTCATGTGGTGCAAGTGTTCAAAATAGTACTAAATACAGAATACAAGAGAAAAACACTGTGACAGCTACACTGTATAAAATAACATCTGTCCTGCACATACAGGGGCTGAACTGTTCCAGATGGTTAGACCATATTATCAGTAAATGTAGACAGGATGAGAATATCCATGATAAAGGCAGTTATATGCTGACATCTACACCAGTATGTAGATGTAGTACCAAACATGAAACTTCTCCTAAAGTCTTTGACTTTGATGATTCATGCAACCAGAGTGTCAGACAATTACACGCTCTATAAATCATAACCATTGCAATGATGGCTTAAACCAAAATGATTCCTCCATGTGTGTACATCTAAAAGCAATTAGGAACTTGGAGGCCCAAATTGAAGACTTAAAACTGCAGTTACATGCTCTTAAGTCAGCAGAGGGGAGGATTAATGAGCAAGTAACCTCATGTGAAACAGCAATTCAGACAGACTTCCAAATAACAACAATGTTAGATGCTCAGATAGACAATCCCAATACCAGCCAAAAGGAAATGTAAAGTGACCATGCAAATAACAACTGGCACCCGAAGTAATCCTGCATTGCAAACAATAGTACCACCCTCTGAGTTATGTGTTACACCTGCAACTGCAATAAGTGTACACCCATGGCCCTCAGCTCAGAAAAGTCTGTTGCGTACACCAACAATGACACTTCCCAGTGATCAAACAAATGCGTCAGCATCAGCTCAATTAACTCGCACAATTGAGACACCCAGTTCAGCACAAGAGATGTGTCTAAAATACAAACCAGAGTCCATCACAAAAAAAATCACAAGCCAGAAAAGATAGGACTCTAATAATTGGCTCATCAATATTGAAAAGTATAATACCAAGGAGACTCTTTTTTGAAACAGATATACAGACTCTAAGAGGTGCACAAATCAATAGCATCACGGAAAGAATAATGAATACTAACCTGACCAAATACTAGCAAATTATTATTTTAGTAGATGAAAATAATGCCAGTGATGGATGGTCACTAAGCCAAATCAGAACAGATTTTGAAAGTTTACTGTATGCTGCTATGTATTGACGTCCAGATACATGTAAAGAAAAAATCATATCAGGCCTACCACCTCGTGTGGACACCTGGGTGAAAGAAATCAATGATCTGATAATTGACCTATGTGAAGACTTCAACATACAGTACATTCCTCAGTACCCATCTTTCTTTCTTCAGAACCAGGATATCAACCTAAGTCTCTACCACAGAGACAAAATTCATTTAAGCAGAAAAGGAACCTCTTAAGTACTGAGAAATATCAACCTGCATGCCACCCTTTTCAGACACTATAACGAAGAGTGACGTTTCTGCTGTGGGTAAACTGGCCATATGACACAGGTATGCCATCATGGCAAACAGATTGAGTGCTTCAGATGCCATAAATTTGGACACAAACAAAGTCTCTGTCAATCAATGTATTATACATACTAGGAAGCTGGCAAAGAGGAGAATGCCAATGCTTCATCCATAACAAATCAAAATTTACATAGAGAGACTCTTGACTCTAACTATTCAATGGACTTTGTTGTAAATGCAAATGTTAATGGATTTTCAGGGTCTGTATGTGACTTTGAAGATGCTAATATATATGACCATTTAAGTATGGAAATAGAATGTAAGAATGATAAAAGTAGTATGGAGACAATATCCGGGGGTAACCTATTGCATGACATGTATATAATTGATAAATGCAAAAGGTTTTAACATAGGTCACTTAAATGTACAATGTATAGTGGGAAAAATAGACCAAATTAAGTTAATGTTGTCTTCCAATGAAAATAATATAGCTGTTTTAAGACTCACTGAAACCAAACTAAATGCTAACCACAATGATGATCTATTTCATTGTCAAGGCTACAAAAAACCATTACGCAGGGACAAAGAGACGGTAGGGGGAGGTCTTGGTGTATACATTAGAGAAGAGGTAAATGCAGAAAGGCGACTTGGCTTGGTGTCACAAAAAATTGAAAGTATCTGGATGGAAATTTATCAAAATAATGCAAAATTGTTTCTAGTTGGTTTCATTTATAGGCCACCTTCCTCTAAGGCAATCTGGAATGATAACTTTTTGACACAAATGGAAAATGTTCTTGTACAGGAGAAAGAAACATATATACTCGGTGATATAAATAAGGAATTTCTCAATATTCAAATAAGGAAGAACTGGATATAATTTATTGAATCATTAGGCCTAATCCAGATGGTAAATGACCCCACTATGGTAACAGAAAAATCAAGCACTCTTATTGATCACATTTATACCAACCTACCAGACAATGTAGCTTGTGTTAACATATCAAAAGTTGGTCTTAGTGACCACTATCCTACTTTTTTGACACGAAAGGTTAAATGCAAGAGAAATAAGAAAAATACACACAAAACTATCACTTAAAGATCATTACAAAAAATTTAATGAAGAACAATTTCTCAATGACCTATATAAAGTTCAATGGGGTATGATCCAAAATTTGGATGATATAGACGAAGCCCTGAGGGTTTGGGCTGACTTATTTATGGATGCAGTCTCTAAGCATGTACCACTGAAAGTACATCGATTAAAGAATGAAATCCAACCTAATTGGCTTACAACTGAAATCCTTGATGCTATGAAAACAAGAAACTAATTCAAGGCTATGGGAAACCATGCACATTGTAAAGTATGGAGAAATAAAATAACAAGTATGATTAAAAAAGCTAAACAAAATTATTATCAATCATTGCTTGAAAACAAAAAGAGCGACACAAACTGCATTTGAAAAGTTTTCAATTAACTCACTGGAGGAACATACAAAGATCAGATAAATAAAATTCACTCACTTCTGGTGAATGACACCATAGTCATTGATGACAATGACATTGCAAATGCTTTCAATGATTTTTTCACCAACATTACCACAAAAATAAAATAACCAGTAATTGAAAAAACATTTAAAAATTTAACCAGTTCTGCAGCAGCAAAATCTCTAAGGATGTATGTTTCTCTATCCCACCGGTATCAAAAAGCTTTGTTAAGCTATGTCTCAGTGAACTTGATACTAAGAAAGATACAGGACTTGATCAGATTGGCCCACGATTCATTAAATCTTCTGCCTCTGCTATTGTAGATAGCATAACATTCATAATCAATTTAAGTATTGCAACCTCATCTGTCCCCAAAATATGGAAAACTGCAGAATTATTTTCTATTCACAAATCTGGTTCTAAGGATGATGCTGATAACTACCGGCCAATCTCACTAATGCCAAACTTGTCAAAATTGATTGAAAAGTATGTCCATGATTCATTCATATGATATTTAACCAAACACTTTCTGTTACACCCTAATCAATGAGGCTTTAGGACAGAAACAATCATGTGAGACTGCCTTGATCTCCCTAACTGATAAATGGCTTCAAGCACTTGACCGAAGTAGAATAATAGGATTTGTATTTGTATATTTCAGGAAAGCTTTTGAAATGGTGGATCATGAAATCCTTTTGAAGAAACTGAAAATCTACCAATGTAATGAAAGAACAGTTATATGGTTTACTTCATACTTAAGTGAGAGAACACAACATGTTTATATAAATAATGTTCTGTCTGAACCTGTAACAATTAGATGTGGAGTACCACAAGGCTCAAGTCTGGGTCCGTTACTGTTTATTTTATTTATTAATGACCTACCACTTTTACTAAGGGACTCAATATCATCTATAGATCTATATGCAGATGACAACATTGTCAGACATCCAAAACACAAAGCATGAACTCGAAATTTCTCTAAAGAATGCCCTAAACAAACTGGACAACTGGTGCACATGCAACGGCATGGTGGATACTACTAGTAAAACTAAAATATTATTTAACTCAACACGCAAAAAAGAACAAAACTTGATTGTGATGAACTATGTCTGACATGGAATGATAAAAGGTTGCAAATGGTCTGTCACGATAGTCTACGTGGTATTTTGGTAGATAATAACCTATCATGGACTGAACATATCAAACATATCAGTAAAAAAAAGTCAATTCAAGTTTATGGCTTCTCAGTAGGATAAGACAATTTCTCCCGGAAAAGCACAGAAAACTATTTTATAACAGTTACATACAACCCTATTTAGACTACCGTAATAAAGTATGGGGTAATTCAATGGATAAAAACTTAACAAAGATGGCACATCTCCAAAAAAGAGCTTTTGAGTTAATATCAATCCAGAAAGAAAGCAAGGAAAATTTAGCTGACAAGTTAAATATTAAAGACCAAATCTGTTTGAGAAAAGCCAAATTAATGTACATGATAGCCAATAATAGTGCTCCTGAATATTTACAATCACTGTTCAAGTATAGGCTACCCGAAAATACTCCCCACTTGTGATCAATGTCTACCAAACATTACAAAATTCCTAAACCAAATAAGGAATTATATAAAATAAAGTTTCCAATACTCTGGAACTTTGCTCTGGAATAGTATTCCAATTCAGATTCGAAATGCCCACTCTATTTCCTTTTTTTAAACCCAGTATATACAGTGGCTTCAGAGATGCAGCAAAAAATAAATAAATTCCTTTGAATGAGGGTCTCAAGGTAGATTAGCTATTAGCTAATTGAGTTACCCTCTTTAAATAAATAAAGTCATACTTAACTGGGCCTATTTGAGGACTTGCTCCTGTCAATGATTTGGTAGAAATCACTAGGGGTGGTATCTCTGGTGTAGTCAAATGGTTAGGCTGTTTGGCTTGAGAAGGTCTTTTTCTCTTGGGTCGTAATAAAGAAGTCTGATTCATTTGTTTCAGACTTCTTAACTCTGCGAAAATATGAAAGAGCACAGTGACCGTTTGACTTTCGCTGTTCTCCTCTTCTAGACACTGTTTCTTCTCTACTACTTCTTCCTGTCGTCTCCATCTTGCCTCTTCTTTTCGCTGTTGCTGTTCAAGTAGAAATGTTTGTTCTCACTCTTTCTGCTTCAGTAAAAATTTCTCCAATTCTTATTTCTGTTTTTTGTTTAAAATCGTCGACATGTGGTAAAGAATGAGAACGTGGCGAAGGTGCTGGTACCGGAACGAATTCATGCGAAGAGAGAAAATCTACTAAATCCCAGTTGAAATCAACCTCTTCAGGAAGTAGCGCTGTGTACACTTTAGTAGCCCCTGCTATGCCATGGCTTTTCGTCTCCACAGCCGGTGCTCCCCATTTCATCATCTTATTAGCATCCTTTATTGGTGTGGTCCTTCTCAGACTCGTCATCATTGAAAGGATCACCTAGTTCCGAAAGGTAAAGAGCTTTTATGTAGTTTGTTTTTTTCAGTGTGTGCTATTTGTGTTTATTTTAAGAATTTCGTTTTTAGAATTTTGAATTAGGGTTTATACACCATTATTTCCATAGTGTGAAATACACCTTAACCCAGGCTAGTTTAGGAGTTTTTTTTAAATTAAAGTGATCTTTGCCAGAGATCGTTATTGTCCTGTGTAGTGTTATATGTTTGTGTTATATGTTTTGTACGTTACTTTGGATACTTGTTAGGACTAGCTGAGATACCAAATTCTTATAGTTGTTTTTTTATTTTAACAGTTCTAGAGGATTTTGTGTGTGCTATTATAAGGAGCTAAGAGGTACTTGAGAGAGAGAGAGAGAGAGAGAGAGAGAGAGAGAGAGAGAGAGAGAGAGAGAGAGAGAGAGAGAGAGAGAGAGAGAGAGAGAGAGAGAGAGAGAGAGAGAGAGAGAGAGAGAGAGAGATTATTAATGTGGTGTGTGTGTGTAGTACATGTGTTTTCGTAATGTTCTTTACATAGCTTCATTTTTACTGGGAAATCCAGTACGAGCCGTGCTACCTCACGTTAGTCTCATAGCATAGGTCTCAAACCATACGGATATCCCCGTAATGAAAGCTATTTCTCTGTCTGTATGGATTGCTCTGTATTTGTGAGTGTAAAAAAGAAAAAGAAAGAAAAAGAAAAGAACTACTACAACTACTACTACTACAACTATTACTACTACTACTACTACCAATAATAATAATAATAATAATAATAATAATAATAATAATAATAATAATAATAATAATAATAATAATAATAATAATTAAAATCCTCACATGTATATTTGTTTCCAGTAATGTTTTTTTTTACTAGAGTCCTATTGATTAACTATTAAGATTCAATTTACTCTTCATAACCGTGTTGATATACTCGGCTTCGTCATTGTAAATTTCTTGATCGTTAATATTATTTGTATATAATAACTGATTAATATGAATTTGCCATATTTGTTTCTAAGTTTATTTTTCTATTAAATGTCTCTCTTTTTCATTTTGTTAAAGAATATCACTAAATGTTTTTTTTTTTTTTGGAGTCTATTGATTTATCGCATGATGTGCATTTTGGTAAATAGGATGTCAAATGTCTGTGAAATGCTTTTTCCCCAGTCAGCCATTGATCATGCAAGTACAGGAAGAGCTTTGAACAGAGGCCGATTCTATACCTGCCCAGATCTTCCAAACGATCGACCGCTCAGATTGAGGATGGCGATATTCAATTTCATGTTAACTTGATGTTTTAAGTTCATTTAAAATTGAATAAGTATCGTTTCCTTTAGTCCATAATCTATGAATATTTCGGTATGTATACAATAGTTCTCTAATTCTCCTTTAAGATCCAAGAGGCTTTAGTAATTTGGTTAGTTTATTTTTTTTATAAAGATTTCATTATTAAATTTACAAATATAGCCAAATAGGCAAATGTATATTGCTTCCAATGGATATTTGGGTGAGTTATTTAAAATTTGAAATCTATCCAGTATAAATGTTTGTTTTGTTTGTTTTTTTTTTGTTTTAAACTCATGTTTGGCAGAGCCAGTCCCCCTTTATCTTTCGGTCTACAGATGTAATTTTTCTTTAAATAGTGAATTTTATTATTCCAATTGAAGCTTAATATTCTTCTTTCAATATTTCCAGTCACTGATACGTCCGTCACGTTTCACAAAACAATGTCACATCAATTCACTTCGCATAGACGATAGCGCACCTATATATGAAATGTGACGTCACATGTAGCTCTCTTCGGATTGGAAGAGTGAATCTGCAAAGTGACTAAACTTTGTAACGTTTGTTGAGATTGGTGAACAATTTCAATCCGTTTCGACTATAAATAAACGCGGTTCACTTCATTTCCATTACCTGGTCTAGTCACAAAGATGTGGATAGACGTTGAACACTCTACTCTCATATCGTCGATGCTGTTCCGTAGGGACTTACCCATGTATGTGAAAACAACATGGACCACCGGTGCAACTGTTTGGAAAAGAAGATGCTATGTGGAAAGACAAGGGTGTATGAAGAGAGTCCTCATCTACGGACCAGAAGTGAGACACAGTTTGAGACAAGGTTTGAGCAATTTGAGGAAGATAAGAAGACATATGCTATGTCCTGTATGTTAGCGGAATAGTGTTAACATAACAAACAAAGGTCCTTTTCAGGGCCATTTCCTATGTCTCGAAAAGATCAAGTCTCATTTAGCCAATATCAGAGGCGTAGCTATGATATTTTGCTTCGTGAGACGAACTATAAAATTGGCGTCCCAGCCACCTCCCCGTGTAATCACATTTTTCTATTTTACTTATTATAATGTAACGTTGTAAGCCTCATTTTGGCGCCCTGTACCTTGGCGCCCGGGGACATATGTACTCCCCTGCCCCACCCTAGCTACGCCTCTGGCCAATATGTGTTATCTGTATTTATCTGTCTCTGTGGCTCTATTGTATTTGTCCCTACCTAGAGTGGTAGCTGTGCCTATTTAGGTGAGCCCCTTGCTACATTGTTGCAAATGTCCAGTACCGTGACGTCATGTCATCTGTTAAATTCCTCTTTCTCCTTTGCAGAATTCCCATTGTCCCTATACAGTCCCAGTGTAATTTTCTGTCCCTAAAACTCGTGTCAGGGTGGTCCGTAATGTATTTTCCCATAGTCCCTATAGGATCCCACTATACTACTTTCATTGTATCGACTCCCTGATTTCCTTAGCATGCATTGCCTTAGTTCCCTAATTTCCTTTTTAGAACACATCACCTACAAACTGTGTAGACCCAGATGTGTCTTGGTATAAAGAGTCGACAGCAGATTGGTGTTTGTGTTACTTGCTTGAACCCATAAACAGAACCAAACGTCAAGATACAAAATGTCAGATCTAGGTTTACACTAGTTGCAGTTGCGTGTGTCCTATTCGGTGCAAACTTCACAGATTTCAATCTCATCCAAGTTAATTGTAGCGTGTCATGCTTACAGGAAGATTTATCTAACATCTGCTTTCAACTAAACCTGGGGTTGAAAGAAAATATACGAAATGAGTTTTATCTTCCCATCGGCAAGTTTGCTTTTTTCTACTTATGCCGCAGGAAGCAAGAACGTGCACCTTGCACGTATATCGTACGCATTGGATTATAACATATTACCACCGTCTCTCTCTTTTGGCAAGCCCAAGGGTTCAGCCATGTAACTCAGATAACGAAGAAAGGACGGAGGTTGGGGTGGGATACTTATAAACAAAAAAGGCTTTCTTAGATGCTTATTTAATATATAAAGTCAAACTGCTGATATTATCTAAGACTAAAACGTTAAGAATTACATCTGGTTCATTATTGTGACTGTTAATATTAGTATATATGGCTAAAGAGTTTCAACAGAAAAGGAAGTGGAAGGAAACAACAGCAACAGTTATCAACAATATGTATAGCCTAAGAATAATTCTTCGCAGAATTTTTCATAACAAATCCGTGCAGTTACAATTATAATGCTGTACATACAGTAAAAACAAGAAAAGCAAAGAAAAAGAGACAACAAAAATCAAACTAGATATGTGTTTATAAAAGTAAACACTACAACACAATACACCAAACAGCTATGGCCCGAAAGGTTCTCAAATGTGTCCAAAAAAAACAAACAAATTCGTGTAAAGGTTTCAAAATCTAATCATGGTATCTGCATATAAATACAAATAAGCTTGCCAAATGTAATGTCTTTCCAAAGTGTTTTATTTCTTAATCGTGCCATCAAGCTGTCAAAAAGATTAAGGTAGAAGAAGTTCCAGAAAATGCGTGAACAATTAAAATGACCATATGTTCTGAAATAATAATGACACCATTTACATATGAACACAACAGTTCCAGCAAAATTTCATTCGCCCCCCGCCCCCCTTCTCGCTAACAAGTTTCTTAGAAGGACGAACGATTTAAAAAAATTCGATACATCCCTTCCCGTTGCAAGGTGCTCGCACACGGAAAAATAGATCATGAAGCAGCAATGAAAAAAAAAAATGGAAACAATTGTAACAATCTGATTAATGCGGGACTTTAAAATTATAATGAATTGACCCCCATTTAAGGCTAGAATAATCTGTAACAGCCAAGGCATTTTAGTTGAAAACAAAGTATTGGTTTAGTCGTCATCTTAAGGTGCAACCCGAAATAATTACGAAATAATTAGCTAGTGTAAATCAGTAGCTGGCCATGACCTGCAACTCGAGCCCGTCCCCGAACCATTATTAGGAATATAAAGAATGTCTGAAATAGGGAGAACAGCTGGAGAAAAAAAAATTGTTCGCAAGAGATGATGGTGGCGGTGCTAAGAGCAAAACAAACAAAATCAATCCTGCATTTATTTATAGAGACAGTAAATTTATTTTTGCTATAACAGCAGGTAAATATATAGATGAAGCAAACGTACATTACTGCGTACGTTTGTGTGTGTAAGTGCGCGCGCGAGTGTGTGTGACTTTTAATATCAGAATAAGTCGTCCAGTTTTCTTTATTTGACATTATTAGTGTAGTCCTTGATTGGGTTATTTTCAGGTCCGGATTGAAGTTATGACGTGTTTAAAGGCTAGTAGAAGGAAATGACGCTCAGTTCTTACTTCGATCACAAGATGTCTGCAGTTTTATCAATAAAGCACGACCAAATTTTTGACAACATGAAATTATCTTAACGGTATTATAAGGTTATTTTTATGTCAGAAATTTCGTAGTGCTTTATTGATAAAACTGCAGTCTGATGTGCTTCGATACGGAATGGTAAGCCTAGAAGATATGTTATGGAGAAAGAACTTTATCTGCAGTTATCCTACTGGCTGTCAGCAAATATAATCATTAATTTGTGGCAAACATTGATGGTGACAAGTTTAATCCATGATGAAAAACAACTCTATCGAAATTACAAACATTCAATAAATACTAAAGTTATATATTCACATTCCCAAGCACACGAATAAATGCATGCATATATACACGTGTCCATTATATATATATATATATATATATATATATATATATATATATATATATATATATATATATATATATATATATATATATATATATATATATGCATATACCCATACACGTGCTTGCATAGGTGTCCACGTACGTATATGTTGTGTGATTTATTTCTGAATACAACCTTCCTACACCTTAAGCTCCGCCTATCTTGGGTTGTACAATTGGTACCGTTATACAACCATAACCAATCTATGCAAAATATTCTGAACGAAATGTGAATCCAACTCTATTATTGGAATAGTTTCCTCTTCTGAAAGTCTCCCTGTGATTCTTCTTTCTCTCATTCGCATAATATACCGTAGCTTGGAATAGAGTTTGAAGTTTTCCTTCCAATTATACAAGAGTCAGATATGGGGATGGCGTTCTTGGCAGTGTCCAACAGAATCATAAAACCATTGGCAAGATAAGTTGATCCAGTATAATATATGTAATTTTCTATAATATGTAGAGTGTTCTCTGCCTTACATAATGTTTCTCTCATCACAATGTGGACCGCTCCTGTGGCCTAGTGGTTAGAGCGTCTGTCTAGAATGCGGGAGGTCGTGGGTTCAATCCCGGTCGAGTCATAGCAAAGACTTACAAAAATGGTACTAATAGCTGCCTCGCTTGGCGCTCAGCATTAAGAGGTTAGTGTTAGGACTGGTCGGCTTGGTGTCAGGATAATGTGACTGGCTGAGATATCATGCTACATGTCTGCGGCATGATGCCCCATTGTTAGACATCACTATAAACTGCCACGCTGCAGAAATCATAGCGATATGACTGAAAAATTTTAAAACTACGTTAAAAATCATAATCACATTATATCACATATCACAATTTCTCAAAGGATCTTCAGTTAGTCTCTATGGCATGGATCCGTTTTTAGGTTGTGCTTTTTGGGGGTTTTATGTAATCATTTATTTTGCGGACAGTTTAATTTCCGCGCTCTATAGTATAACCATGTCTACTTTCTTCTCTCTTTGGAACTGCTTTATCGATTTTCGTTTTCTAGTATCGATGACGTGTTCTCTGCATTAAGGTGGAAATTTGATTTTCACTTCAAAGTTTGAAGAAAATGTATTTAAAAGCGATGGGACTGTGCATCTCTGTCCAAAAACACACACAATTTTTGGCTTTGGCGAAAAATAATAGCTGTGTTGTGTTGTGGTCTTATGGACGATTTTTACGGAAAATTCCGCTTCGTTTTATCTAAATTACTCTAGTAACGACTTCTTTGATGATCGGCGTCTTGCCTTTCAATTATTTCGTTTTCAATCTTGCTACTATTCACATTATTCTCTGCAGACCCCATCACCGTATCTCTTAATTTCAGAATCTCTTGAGCACTGTTCTCACGTTGCTTGCATAGTCATCGTTCTTTGCACCGACAGTTACGCCATCTAAAATCACAATACTGTCGCATCATTTCTGATCCAGTATAGAACGCTGTCATATACAAATCGCCTCGTGTCCTTAACATATAATTTCAGTCTCTGCATTGCTATCAGCACAGACTTCGTTGTCAAATTGTTCTAATGATAAAGATGTGTTTTTTCTTAAAATCCTATCCCGAGGAGTGTGATCTGAATATTTTAAAGTCGATACGGGGAAAAAACCTCAACTAATTTTCTTTTTTTGGCTCAATCATGGCCGCGGACAGGGTATGATATCTAGGACAAAATTCCGGGACCCACCGCCGAAGAGAAGAAATGTTTTTGGGTGTCGGGTGAGTTAATAATTCATAGGGGCCTACTGGAGAATTTTTCCTAGGATCCACAAATCCTGTTCGCGGTCCTTGTTATAAAAGCAAAGTCACTATAGTGAAAAGTTGTACCCCAATAAGATTAAGAGTTGATGCAAGTATGTAAAGAAGTGGGTCTGTGTCGTCTAAATCTTCAAACTTCTCAATCTTTATCCGGCATGGAAAAATCATTCCAACTTAATTTTACAAAAGCGAGCATGTAGTCTTTCATCAACGGGCCGGCCCTACGACAAGGTGAACGAGGCAACCGCCTTAATTGGACCTCGTGCTTTCAGGAGCCAAGCGCTGCTGATGAAATTTGTTTGCTTGGGGCCCCGTTCATCGCTTCAGCCTTGGGACCCGCAGATCCTAGGGCCGTTTCTGCTCAACAGACATGTAAATATGGCAGCGGTCTTGAGTATTTGAATCTCTACAACAGTGGTTCTTAACCTGGGTTCGATCGAACCCCAGTGGTTCGGTGAGTCAGTCTTAGGGGTTCGGCGGAGGATAAGATACACCCGACTCATATGATTTGTGATGACACGCCCCCTACCCCCCGGCCATCATTGGCTGCAGGTGATCACGTAACATCGCTTGGCCTGTCTGTGCTGCAGGAAATTTGGTGCGCCCAGGAGTCGATTTGTGACTGTCGTGATGGTACGTCGTGTGATTTCTTTCTTAATAATTTAATGATTAAAATTAATCCCTTCATACTAACTATGTCGAGCTATAAAAAAAAGTGGTCGGACGAATATGTACAATATGGATTCACATGTATAACGGAACATGATGGAAGTCAGCGTCCTAACTGCATTATTTGCAATGCAAAGTTGAGTAATTCTAGTCTAGCACCGGCAAAACTAAGAGAACACTTCTATAAGCTGCATGGAGATGGAAAATACAAGAACACATCGCTCGCTGAATTCAAGATTCGATAAAAAGGCTACTTTGCCTGTTCTCGGCTTTGTACCCATCAACAAACCGATCCTCACAGCATCGTACGACGCTGCCTACCTAATCTCAAAGCATGGCAAACCACACACCATTGGTGAAACACTCATAAAACCAGCTGTGTTGAAGATGGCGAATATCATGCTGGGAAAAGCGGCTGAAGTTAAGTTATCCCAAATTCCTCTTTCAAATGACACCATCAGCGACAGAATAGAGGTTATGAGCAAAGACATCTTGGCTCAAGTACTTGCAGATCTGACTTCAAGCCCAGCAAAATTCAGCCTTCAACTCTACGAGACCACAGACGTTTCCAATCTAAGCCAGCTTACTGTATTCGTGTGCTATGTGAAAGGCGACTTGATAAAGGAAGACTTTTTATTTTGTAAGCCTCTTACAACAACAACTAAGGCAGCCAATGTGAAGAAACTTGTGGATGACTTCTTCAAAAACAACAATCTTTCGTGGGATATGGTTTCTGCAGTTTGTTCGGACGGAGCTCCAGTCATGCTGGGAAGAAAGCCTGGTTTTGGTGCGCTAGTGAAAGCTGATGCACCACACATCATTGTTACGCATTGTATTCTGCACAAGCATGCGTTGGCAACAAAAATCTTACCTCCAACACTGGCAGAAGTATTAAAAATTGTAGTGGAATGCGTGAACTATGTGCGAAATAGTGTTTTGAGGCATCGCATCTTTAGTGAGCTGTGTAAAGAAATGGGCTCTGAATTCGAGGTACTTTTGTACCATTCTAACGTTCGATGGTTATCTCGGGGACAGGTGCTGAATCGTGATTTTGCCCTGCGTGTGGAATTAGCCCTGTTTTTGCAAGAGCACCAACATTTTCATGCAGATTGCTTCAAAAATTCTGAGTTCATTCTTATTTTAGCGTACATGGCTGCTATCTTCGCAGCTCTCAATAAACATATACATGGCGGTGGAGTCAACATCATCAAAACGGGAAAAAAAAAAACCTGAAGGCTTTTCAAAAACAAGCTACCGTTATGGAAACGAAAAATAGAGAACGATAACTTCGCAAACTTTCCCCTGCTAGACAGCTGTGCATGTAAGATCGAAGATGTATCTGGAATCGGAGAAATTTCTTTACCCGCGGAACTGAATCAAGCAATTACCACGCACTTAGATGAGCTTGCAAAGTCTCTCGACGGATACTTCCCTACAAGAGAGTCTTATCCAGCATGGGTGAGACAGCCGTTCGCGTTTAGTGTTGAGACAACAGATGTCAATCATGAATACCTCCATGAAATCATTGAAATTCAGCAGAGCCAGGTCCAACAGCAACTCTTCAGAACAACAACGCTCTCAACGTTTTGGTGTCAACAAATGGTAACGTAACCTGTTATTGCTAAGAAAGCTCTGGAGATTTTCATACCTTTTGTTACAACATGTCTTTGCGAGCAATCATTTTCGAGGATGTTGGACATAAAAACGAAAAGGAGCAGACTTTGTTGCCAAAATGACATGAGAGTGGCACTTGCCAAGGTGAAGCCGCGCATTTCTGAACTGGTCTCTGAAAGTTAACAGCAGAAGTCACACTGATTTGCAGTAAATATTCATTATTATGTTTTTGTTTTTGTGTGAAAATCATGTTTTAATGGTTTCATTCTTTGAACACAGTGATGTTGATGCACGGTTCATTTTGTGCACCAGTAAAATATATACTTATGTTTTGAATTTGAAAAAAAATCATATTTTATTTTTCCAATTAAGAAGGGTTGGTGAATGCGCATATGAAACTGGTGGGGTTCAGTACATCCAACAAGGTTAAGAACCACTGCTCTACAAACACGAGATATTTAATTGTTTGTCCATCTTTTTTTCTCTCATGGTCTTTGTTTACTGAACGCGTCAATCGTTACTAAAATAGTCTTTACCCGATGCCTATTTAACTTAGGGAGAAGCATGGAGATATATCATACCTCTACAACAGCAAGGGGACTGAATGTCTCTACTGCTGTTGTTTGCTCAGATATCATGCAGTCTCTTTTTTATCAGACTCTAGGACTTCGAAAATGATAAGTTTTACATCATGTAGAAATGAATCCATCAATCAGTAAAATTTATTATCAACTTGTTAATGTACATTTTTCTTTAATTTCGTAGTATATATTTCTTGACCGCAATATTCTAGGACTTCGAAAATGATAAGTTTCACATCATGTAGAAATGAATCCATCAATCAGTAAAATTTACTATCAACTTGTTAATGTACATTTTTCTTTAATTTCGTAGTATATATTTCTTGACCGCAATATTCTGTGAATCATTTATAAAATCTATGAAACTGCTACTACTACTACTACTACTACTACTACTACTACTTATTATTATTATTATTATTATTATTATTATTATTATTATTATTATTATTATTATTATTATTATTATTATTATTATTATTATTATTCAGTGCCGGATTATGACAAGTGTTGTTTATTTTCCCAAACTTTCAAACAGGCCTTGACTTTCATCAAAAGGACTCGCTTTACTCGAATTAATCATACGAACCAATAAGCACGTGCGCAATTTAAAAATAAAAAAAAAAAAAATAAAAAAACGATGGTCAAATTTGAAGTGCCAAAGTGACTGTACCTTTGTGAGTGTGCACATTTCATTTCTTTTTAGCCTTGGAGGTTCAGAAACTCCGGATCTACCCACTTCCCATCCGGCTCTGTTAGTATTCTTCTTTCTTCATTATGTCCGATACATCATATCTTTTGCATGACCAAGTAAATATATAATGTACACGAGTCAGTTCAATACATAGAGTAAAATGGTACAATTACAACTGTGTCGACATATTCTTTTCAAGTTTATTTCGACGGCCACAATTATTATCCTTGTTCGAAAGAAACGTCAAGCAATAATTGGGATAAATATTGACAATTCTAAAATAAATTTGTACTATTAAGGGGAAGACAACTGCTCAAAAGTTGCTGGATGAAATATAGGTTGTATACCCTGTTCTACAGAGCATAGTTGTGCCCTACGAATAGATTATGGTTGTACAGACGCGCGCGCAATAAATTTCAAGGAAAATAATTCAATTCATTTTCTTGCCCATTTTAGATTCACTTGTTCTTCGAAATTTTAACAAATTCTGTTTGTACTTGAAAGTTTCTAGCTTTCCTATGTTTAAATGCCAATGTTTGTACTAAATCAATAATCAACAACAGACTACAATAAGAACAACTAATACGAAGACGATGATGAAAAATGATTAAAATACAAAACAAGGTTTGACAACAACGTTGATGAAAATGGTCAAAATACAAAACAAGGTTTGATAACAACCTTGATGAAAACAACAGGAAAAATATCACCGCTTCGATAACCCGGCATTCTTGTTATCATCGTCGTCTTTGTCGTCGTTGATGTCTTCCTTGTTGTTGCCAAACTAGATGCCAACTGAGTTTTCACTGATGGGAGTTTTCATTTCATCTATTTTTTTTAGTAATTTATATTAAAATAGCGTTAAAAATCAGACTGAAGTATGATACTTGGAGAAAAATGATGCTTTAAAAATCCCAAAGATTCACTTTTAACAATATCCATAAAGTGTTTAAAATCTAAGTTTATTATAAAAATGTTAGAATAATGATGATGAAGATGGTTATGATGCTGATCACAATCAGATAGGAGCTTTGAAGATTATCTTGCTAATGATCTCATTAAAACCAAGATGCATAGTATTCCTGTAAAAATATAGTAATCTTACTTCTAACTTATTAAAATGACGTGTAAAATAATAAAGAATGTCATCAATAATGTGAAAACAGCACGGTAATTTACATGCACATAATAAAATCAGGATGATGCTCGTCATTGTCAACAAGAACCAAATATGTCTGTACACAATAAAATCCAAATGATGCTCGTGCATGTTAAAAAAAGCACAGTACAAATTAAACCAAAATAAAAGACAATCGTATATAAAGACTATATCATTAGGGTGAGACAGAAGTTAACAAGGAAACAATGATTCTGGAGAATTTGGAGTCTGGGTTTGAGTTTTAGCTTCATAGTAAAATATTTCAAGAATGGATGACCTCGAAACGTGTTAGAAACTTTCAGTGTAGCATATAGCTTGTGGACTGGTGCCTTTTCATAATAAAGAACAGATGCATTCTACAGAATAGGATTTTGCCATCTTGGAGTTTATTTCATTGAACTGATTTCATTGACACTTATTTATTTATTTATTTATTTATTTATTTATTTATTTATTTATCGTGTGCAGTGCATTCCCAGCCATTTAATATCACCATCAGCAAGGTACAAAGCCTGGAGTCAACCGGGGAACATTGTGGGCAGTTGTTGACAATGAATGAAAGCTTCAAGTTTCTTGTCAGATTTATTGTCAGATTTATTGTCAAAACAGCTGATGAATTAGGTAAATGTACGGCATTAAACTATCAATTGTCCCATATTTTAGCGGGGAGCTGCGGCGGCTATATTGTCATCAAAGTACTGGTAAAAATCTTATCCATTACCTACACGGTTCAATGTTTCTGAAACCGATACATAAGGTGTACGTCAACTTTTACAGTTTTGCGGCAGATCAATAGTGTTTTCCTTTGTTCCTTTGCCAAGGAAAAAAAATATAATAACTTGGTCAACGTAGTCATAAAACGTCTTGCACACAAAATTTGATCTCAGATTCTGAAAGCACTGATTTTCAATAACTTTAGTATGTATGTATGTATGTATGTATGTATGTATGTATGTATGTATGTATGTATGTATGTATGTATGTATGTATGTATGTAAGGATGGATGGATGCATGCATACATGTATGCACGCACTCACGTACGTACGTATGTATCTATCTGCGCGATTTGCACGTTAGCATACTACTGGATAGAGAGTTATAGCAAAAAGTTTACTTCTAAATTTATAAAAGAGGAAAAAAGAAGAAAGGGGAAAAAGGGGGTATAAAAATGAAGAAATTGGTTGTTACTACATGTATATATTTTTTAAAACTTATTCAAAGCTAATAAGCACCGACTTATAAACACTAAAAAACACAAAATTAGAAATCGTATTTACAGTTGATGTTGTTAAAGGGTTTACGCCATTTTTCAGCACAAGAGAGGCTATACACGGCGGCCAGTATTAATGGTGGAGGAAGAACCCTGGAAAACCCAGGGAAGAACCACCAACCTACGAGAAGCTACTGACAGGCTTTCTCACTAACCGACGTTCGCCGAGTCTGGACTCGAACTCACGTAGTCCGAGTTTCCTCTTACCCTTGACACCCCATTTTTGATATATGTTTTTTTTATTATTTTATTTTTGGGCTTTAGGGTCAGCGTCGATTCCCTATCAAAAACTTGGAATTTGCCGACTCCATTTGGTGTCGGCATAGGGTACTCGCCAACTATCAGGCCTAGCAAATTTAAATGACCTTTCATTGACCAATAATTACATTAAATCAATAGGGAAATTATTTATCTTCTTAGAAATAACAGGTATAAAACAGATTTTATCTTTAATCCGTTGTAAGACGAGACGAAACTACAGCGTTGATGAATTTTTACCTTGTTGGCACCATTTTCATTGCTAGTCACATGACTAACTAAATCTCGCGGCCGATATGCATAAACGTCCTAAGTCCAATAGTCACGTGATAACAACAAAGTGCGTTGACCTGTAGTTTCTGTGTGATCAGTCAGCCTCTTTCCAGGAAGATGCGACAGCGACATGTTTCGAGCTGCTATATGTTGAATAATACGTGGGTTTTTTTTTTCTTGTTATTGTAGACATTGCGTGACTTTCATTCAATATTTTCGAGTTTATGTCTTCTTTCTGCAATACTGGTATGGAATGTTTGGTGCATAAACCTATATTGCAACATGGCAGGTAAAGACGAAGCTCTTGCCAAGGATATACTTTAAGAAAAGGGATATTTTAATATTAAAGAACTACAGTATGATGTAATAAAATCAGTTATCAATGGAGGTGACACATTTGCCGTCTTCCACAAGGGGTAAGAGAAAACGCAGTTTTTTATTGTTTATACTTGACTATTTGACCTGTGACGTTTATGCCTATCGGCTGCGAGATTTGGTTAGTCATGTGACTAGCAGTGCAAAGGTTGCGAACGAGGTCAAAATTCATCCGCGACAGCTCGTCGGACGACGGATTAAAGACGAAGTCTGTGTTATGCTAGTAATTTCTGAGAAGATCAATGATTTCCCGATCGATTTTATGTAATTATGGGTCAATGTAAGGTCATTTAAGTTTGCTATGCCTGATAGTTGGCGAGTACTCTATGCCGACACCAAATGGTGTCGGCAAATTCCAAGGTTTTGATAGAGAATAGTTTCCGACCCTCCCCCCCAAAAAAATATCAAAAATGGGGTGTCAAGGGTAAGAGGAAACTCGGACTAGAACACACGCAGACAGGTGATATGGCAGTGATCCGTAACGGTCAACGCTTAAGACCACTTGGGGCTCTCGTACGTAGTCATTCGATAAAAAATATATAATCTACTTTGCTGTTCTAAACAAAATTCAGATCAAACTTTTCAAACATAACTTAATCCGAGTCTCAATTCAGAGTCCTGTGTTCAACACATCTTCATGTTGCAAAACAATCAAAACGCCTGCTATACCCGTGCCTAGAATCCACCAAATATGTCTAAAATGGTGTATGTGGCTAAGTAATACATGGTAATATACTCCAATACAATGTTGTTTTCATTTGACTTCATAATTTACTAATATTATAGATTATATTATAAATACCTTGCAACGGTGATTTTACATAAATTGTGAAGGATAATTAAATTTGAATGCGAATACTTGCGACCAAAGTACGGACTATATGTCCGAATCCCAAGCACCACTCGAGACTGTAGATTCATTTATGACAGGTACTTTCAGGATATGCATTAGATGTACGATTTCTAATGTTATCTCTGTAAAAATAAAAGCTAAATGTGAAGTTCGGATGCGACTATGTTCGTGAAGTAAGACATAAGACATATATATATATATATATATATATATATATATATATATATATATATATATATATATATATATATATATATATATATATATATAATTTTATAGTTGTATTTGTATTTTATCCAACAGCTGTATGTCTTATTTTCATTCTTTTAAATTTATTTATATTTATTGTAAGTGTTGAAGCTGCTGCATCAAATAGATTTCAACACAACGTTTGTCTCTTTTATACGATGGAACCACTGTAGATCAGTTGGTAAAACCTCAGACTTATAATCCATGAGTCGAAAGTTCAATAACCGCCCAAACCAGCATGACCAGGCGGCTTCCGTTTCCTCGGCATGATGTAGCAAAAGTGTAGCTCAAACCAAGAAAAAGGGAATAACTTTAATCGTGTATTGACATTTATTTAAATTTGTTGACTAGTGTGTGCAAAATAGGCTTGGTTAGACCGCATAAAAACCATGAATGCGTACATCATGAATAATGTATGTAGCTACGACCACAAGGGGTATTGGTGTGCGTATGTGTCACAACTTATAATTAGTTGTTTTACGTTAGACTTTCAATTTAAAAATGTATATTAATCCCTCCCTCATATTCCCGTAATTTATTCCCCTCTATACATTGGATTGTTTGATTATGCATTCACAACATCAATGCATGCATTCAAATACACACATAATCACAAACTAAGTTTGTAGGTACATACATACATACATACATACATACATACATACATACATACATACATACATACATACATACATACATACATACATACATACATACATACATACAAGGGTTGTGGATTTCGGTTAAAGCCAGCTCAGGTTATACATAGCTTAAACTTTGTTGCTCCTGAATAGAATTTTAAATATGTTGGAACTGCAATTATCTTTCCTACCTCATCTTAAGTACTCCTGTTGCCTGCCAATATTTTCGTTATTTCAATCTAGACATCACGATATTGATCGAGTTTTGTGACAGATTTATGTCATGTGGACGACAGCTTTGATTTTCGTTGTTGTCCTTATTAACTCAAACAATGAGAATAGCTGATATTACTGTACGATCCACAATTGTTTCACGTTTAATATACACAATAAATAGAAGACTATAATGATCATGTTGTTTTTTTTCATCCAATAAACGTGTGATCTGTTTCCTGGTTTCCATCTTGAACAAGCACGATTTTATGGTGAACCATCTGCTAGTACCGGACGATTGTTTTATAGGTAATATAATCTGTTTAAATCCAACAATGTTACTAAGTCATTGTCATCATCATCAACGCCTTTTTTTTCTAGGTCGTTCAATAGTAGTAAAAAAATTCTAAACCCTCAATCACGAATTTTACAAAGCACGAAGCATTCGAGGAAACCTTGTATTAAAGCTGATCTTCATACCTTAGGACCATGCAGGTATAACTCAACTTCCATTATATATATATATATATATATATATATATATATATATATATATATATATATATATATATATATATATATATATATATGTGTGTGTGTGTGTGTGTGTGTGTATGTTTCAGATTTTTAACATAGCTTTAAAAAAATTTTAGTCATATCGCTACGATGTCTGCAATGTGACAATTTATAGTGATGTCGAGCACTGGGGTATCATGCCGCAGACATGTGGCATGATGTCCCACCCAGTCACATTATCCTGACATTATTCTGAGCGTCTTGGGTATGACTTGGCCAGGGTCAGAACCCGCGACCTCCCGCACCTCAGGCGGACGCTCTATAACCACTAGGCCACCGGAGCGGTATAAGTTATAACGATACAAGAATTGCGAAAACGTGAACAGTGATAAATTTCACCGTTATGAAATGCATCTATTCGATCATTAAAGGATTTTTATACATCGAGTAAGGAATATTACATTGTCTAGTTTTTGTTATATGTTACCAGTAACCAACGACACAGAGCATGATTTTTTTTTTTTTTTTTTGTAAATGGTGTGGTTGGGTGTCATAGGAATTGAAAGTAAAACGAAATATTATAACTTCATCTGTTAGGTCTTGGGAGAAAATCGCTCTTTTTGCGAGTCGTCGTGACACATTGGACCCCAAGACATAAACTGATAGAACTTATTTCTTGAATTTCAATAGGTTTTGGGATAAATGATCTTTTATTGCGGTTTTGTTCCTTATCAACAGCTCTGAGCTTTACTAGTTTAAAAAATTGTTGTTTTTTGTTGTTTTATAAATTTTCATAAGGAATTCGTGACTTGACGACAATAATTGGCCAAAAAATAACCCATTAGAGACAAGTCCAAATTAAAAAAAATTATGAATGGAATATGTACATGTTAATAGCGAGATCCAAAACCACTTCACAGGAGAAGTTAATGACGTCAGCGATAATAAACTAAGAGTTGGAGACGCATCAGTCTAACCAGATTCACAACCTCCTGACAAACTTCCTTTATTGCTCATGTACCAGTTGTTTTATACGAGCGTGAAATATGTTAAACTAACGAAACTCGTACACTTTAATAAATTACTTTATATCAGATACAAATTTTATAGCTTATAACTTCGAAGTTTTCACAAAGTTCAACATAACTTTCACTATGCTACATACAAAACTGCGTCCTGCGCATTCGCAATCAGATCTCTTATGTCCATCCAGCATAGGTAGGATCTTCAATAAGCAACTTTTGACCTAGGTCCCTTCAGAGGTTGAGAGACCTGGACCACTTCTAGGTCCTGGTTATATTAAAATTTGGAAATGAAACGGATGCCAAAATAAGCCCATATAATTTAATATATAAAGTTTTAAATTACAACCAAGTATACAACAAAGTATATTTATTATTTCAGAATTGTTTATTAAAAATACTCTCTTCGATGCACCTAATTAGGGGTCGAGGCTCGGGCCATATGGCTCCTACTTTGAATGGGCCGGATTTAACATTCAGACTCAATGCAGTTCTTTAATATTTTTTTAAACAGTGAGTGTGTCCTTACAGTATATACAATCTCACAAATCACGGGACCATGGGTAGCGTTCGACTTTACCAGTCACTTTCATCTCGCCTCTGTCCGGTTGGGAGTCGTGGTTCCGGTCGATGTCGGTATGTGAGAAATCATGCCAGTAGCTTCCCGTCGGTCGCTGATCCTTCCTGGGTTCGTCCGCCATGTATAAACCTATCGCTCGCTGGCTTTAACTCATTAACTCCTAGCGCCGCGTTTACGGGGTAGCCTACTTCTGAGCTATGTAGCGTTAGGATAATGTGCGACACAATAAAGTGGGTGGTATTATTGAAAGGTAGACAGATGTAGCTTTACGATGATACCAAATAATATGGATGTTTTGGTTGCCCTACAAAATACAATGGGGAAAAACGTCACTTTTTGGACCCGATTTTTTTTCAAGCAGAAATTCGCCCGAAGTGGTGTTCCGGATTTTAGACTTTTTGGCCTCAGATCTTAGACAGACCAGTCTGAATTGCACACAGACATGTGAACCTTTTGCAAAAAGTAGGATAAGATGGACATTTAGAATGAAGAGTGGTCTCGACACGAAAATGATGGGAACGTTAAGCACGGGAAGGTATTGTCATATTTTCTCATACTCACATTCTGTCGAGCTGAGTCTCGGACTCACATGGACAGAGATGAGATGTGTAATTACTGTCAAGGCGAGCGCCTTACACCACTCGGCCACCCAGGTTAATTTGTGTGAATGCAAATTACCATGTATTAAAACTGGAGTGTAGAAAAGTAGTTTGGAGTATTTAACAGATAAATTGCCTATTAATGTAGTTATCTCGTTTGGTGTGTGTGTGGGTGTGTTTCGAACACTGAATGAAATGTTTGCCTGTATTCGATCAGCAAAAAGGTATTACTTTAGCTGATCCCTAAAAAATCATGCAAAAATGACATATTTTTCAGAAAACCCGTCCTTTACCCAACGAGCATTGACGCCAGTCTCTTCATTCCTCCCACCCAGTCACATTATTCTGACACCAGGCAGACCAGTCCTAACACTAACATCCTAATGCTGAGCGCCTAGCGAGGCAGCTGTTATAGCACCATTTTTATAAGTATGACTCGGCTGGGGTTCGAACCCTCGATTTCCCGCATCTGAGGCGGACGCTCTAATCACTAGGCCACCGGAGGGGGTCATTTTTCGAATGGAAAGATGGAAGATAATAATTAGGAATAAAAAGTCGAGTATACAGCATCAGGCAGTTTAATTAATGAAATAAATAATTCTTTAAAGAATTTACAGAAAAAAGCAAAATTTGAAATAAGTGCAATAATTGCGTGTAACAGCAATGTAACAAGTAGATCGCACATGAATTAAAATACGCGCTTGATGATCAGTTTCTTTAATACATCGTGTATAAAAATAGCAATCATTATTTATGCAACACGGTGTTCGCTGATGAACAGCATTCACCTTACTTGCAGATAATGTAGACTCGTATAAACCATTACATAATATGCAGGCAGATTGCAGTCTACATCCTTTGTAAATAGTACATATCATTTATGGACAGATATAGTAGCAAATGATCGAAAGTGGGAACACTAGACACAGTACCGTATAGATCGTCATAAAAGTTAACTTTTACATTAAATAAGATTCCTACTTTCAATCTCGTGTGTTACTAAACCAACTAAATCTGTATTCGTAAGGCACAACTGAATGCAGTTTCAGGTAAGCGTTTAGCGCAACAAAGCCTTCGACATGTTTCTTTCCGTAAGAATGAACAATTTGAATACGTTAAATTTGGCCAATCGCACGGGTGATCAACCCATCCCAATAGAATTCAGTATCGTTATGCTGTCCAACATTAAAACCTGGATAAAACTAAGATTACTTACTTAATTACATGGTATCACTCAAATGATTTGCCCATTCTTGGGCTTTCTATCACCAGATACATCAAAATCTCATATTACAACTAAATACTTAATGTTTGGCCTGCATCACATTTTTTCAAAGAATTTTTTTTCCCAAGCAGACCACTATGCTCAATTTTCAAACCTCGCAATATTTCCCCACATATTACAATTCATATCAATTTTCTCTTTTCAATAACTTTTTTTCCCCTTTAAATTACTCAATGATTCAACAATCAAAATATCACCCCCCCCCAAAAAAAAACAACCGGACGGGTTTCTCATGATCTTTGATTACCACAAAAACAAATTAGAATTTACCAGTCACAAATAGTTGTGTATCTGAAGCAAAACTGACATTCATATGAATATATTATCCGAGTATGCATGTAAAATAACATTTCATTTTAAGACATGTACATAACATATATTCTAGTTTACATGTATCCCTTTCATTTAGGCAACTGTATATTATGAACAAGTAAATGTATACACTTTTATAACACATTCACTATAATGTATACTGACAGATACAAGTGGCATACAAATTTATGTATATGTGAATGTAATATTGATGAATGAATATTCACGATGCATCATTTTTTGCCAAAGCATGAGTAACAACATAGAATGAAATAAAGCATCAGACACTTCCAATAAGCTGAGATCAACATTACTAACTTAAGATTCATTCAGTTCTGAACTGCATCAAAGTACTTGTACGCCCACTTACAAGTCCAACTTCAAATAACATAGACCCTATTTGTCCTCACAAATGCACTGGCAGTTCAGGTCTATGTCATTGATGCAAATGAAAACTCCAAATAAACTGAACTGATTCTGATCTTTTGGTGCATTATGTAACCCCAAACCCAGGTCTGTGCTTTTTGAAGTTGTATTTTGCATATGTATGTATGTATGTATGTATGTATGTATGTATGTATGTATGTGCATGCATATGTATGTATGTATGTATGTATGTATGTATGTATGTATGTATGTATGTATGTGCGTGCATATGTATGTATGTATGTATGTATGTATGTATGTATGTATGCATACACCCACCCACCCACACAATACTATAAAGCACATCAAGTTTAATGATTAATTGATTGGTATAATCAGTATATGAAAATATAACATACAAATTATTATAATCTTATCTGGATAAAGAAACATAATCAATAATACAAATAATCAGTAATAAGGAATGAATATTGGGGTTACTAAAATTCACATATCTATCTTGAAAAAAAAAAATCCAACTTGTACAGAACGTTTTACAAGGTTTGTGAGTAGAATGCTATTAAATGAAGCTTAATACATGATCAACAATTTGAAACCAACCTGGTTAATAAATATAAATGTCTTGACTAACTTCACTAACCATTGAATATATAGCACATAATTTTGCCAGGAAACGAGATTGTAGCTTCATATCTCCAACAAACAAATCATCTCTCTCTCTCTCTCTCTCTCTCTCTCTCTCTCTCTCTCTCTCTCTCTCTCTCTCTCTCTCTCTCTCTCTCTCTCTCTCTCTCTCTCTCTCTCTCTCTCTCTCTCTCTCTCTCTCTCTCTCTCTCTCTCTCTCTCTCTCTCTCTCTCTCTCTCTCTCTCTCTCTCTCTCTCTCTCTCTCTCTCTCTCTCTCTCTCTCTCTCTCTCTCTCTCTCTCTCTCTCTCTCTCTCTCTCTCTCTCTCTCTCTCTCTCTCTCTTTGCGTGCATATGTATGTATGTATGTATGTATGTATGTATGTATGTATGCATACACCCACCCACCCACACAATACTATAAAGCACATCAAGTTTAATGATTAATTGATTGGTATAATCAGTATATGAAAATATAACATACAAATTATTATAATCTTATCTGGATAAAGAAACATAATCAATAATACAAATAATCAGTAATAAGGAATGAATATTGGGGTTACTAAAATTCACATATCTATCTTGAAAAAAAAAATCCAACTTGTACAGAACGTTTTACAAGGTTTGTGAGTAGAATGCTATTAAATGAAGCTTAATACATGATCAACAATTTGAAACCAACCTGGTTAATAAATATAAATGTCTTGACTAACTTCACTAACCATTGAATATATAGCTCATAATTTTGCCAGGAAACGAGATTGTAGCTTCATATCTCCAACAAACAAATCAACTCTCTCTCTCTCTCTCTCTCTCTCTCTCTCTCTCTCTCTCTCTCTCTCTCTCTCTCTCTCTCTCTCTCTCTCATAAATCACATTGAAATATTTACTTATAAACACTTTTGAGCAAATTTGTTTGGTTATTTCAATTTTTATTTTTACATCAATTCCATTTTGATAACTAAAAAATTTATAATTTAAAAGAAAATTAAATAGCAAAACAAAAATAGGTAATGCATATTTTCCAAATATGGACATAATTTGCAAAACAAATTTAAAAAATGAGAACATAAGCTGGCACTTCCCTCTTGAAAATAGCTATACACGTAGAAGTTATCAGGAAAACAAAAGTAAAGTGACCCCTGTACAATGATACCTATATTGTACATTGATTATCTTCTCTGTGGACACCACCATGAGGTGGAGACCTGCTCATACAAAACAGTAAGGGACTAAAACAGGGGTCTCAAACAATAAAGAATATCATTGCTGCTCTTGGGTGGTTTGAGTTTCAGATCCCAGGACTAGAAAATTAAATTAAGATTTTAAATCTGTTGCCTTTATCTTAAGTTTTATATACCTTTATAAACTATGTATCTTTTATATTGGACCTAGTGCTTAAATGTTGATATTTATTTGGAAGGGTCAAAATGAACTATTAGAACTTCTGACTGGAAGATGAGCTGGATGATGTCAGTGATAAAAAAATACATTACTGTCATGCAGCAACATGCCAAATCTCCCCATATAAAAGTTAAGCTCTAAAATCTGAGTGTCAGGAAAAAGCATCAAAATTTTTGCAATTACAACAGCACCTACAAGCTCTACTGGGTGAAAAGAATTTCCAGGAATTCAAGTTAGTTATTTTTTTTGTGCTTGTATTCTTTTTAACTGCTGAAACAATCTCTGATATTCTTGAGAAACTCCATCATACCAAATTTGAATACAAAGCTATTTTCTTTTGTTGGAGCTAATATGTCAGAAGATAACCTGAAAGTGTGGTACAAAATTCTTAGTCATGGCCTTTGGCCTTGAACCTGATGTCTTGGATAGAAAATCATCAAATTTGTGTCATCAAGATATACCTACATTTTAAGTTGAGTTAAATCTAGAACTGATATCTTGTGGAAATGTTATTTTAATGGCATCATTGAAGGTATGTTTGAATACATCTACAAACCGAGTTAAAAAAAAACAATTGTAATTGTTTGTGTTACAGACCAACAATTTAATTTTCTGAAGCTGAAAAAAAAAAAAACTGGCTCTGATTTATAGAAAAAAAAAAAACTTCATTATATAAATCATATAAGTTGAAAAAAGAAATAAAATCATCTTGATGTAACAAAATCCCCACCCTTTAATTATATGGCATTCCCTTTTCATGCTCACAAGACAGTACATGTACAACTAAAAACTTAAGACCTTTAACCTTAAAGTCAATGTAAGACCATCAACTTGTTGATTAGAATAGTAAGTCTGGTCCAACATACATCAGCTCAGTGAAGTACACAAATGCAGTGTTGACTATTGAATTGATCCCAGGGTTAATTAGGTCTAGTTTTCAAAACTTCTTCACAGTCATAAAGGACAGATGGAACATATGAAAGAGGATAAACAACAGTCACTGCATTAGCCCTTCTGGTCTATAACCAGTACATCTAAAATAAAAATTGTGAACTTGTATGATTATATAGGACTGAAAAAGAATGATTTCGGGTACTGATGGATACAATGCAATTAAAGGAACAAAATTCATCCTTGTATGCTGAAAATATTCATAGTTTTGAAAATATAAAAAAGCCATGATCACAGAAGGACTAGGAACAGCATCCAAAACTGGCAAAATCCTCCTGTCACTGTCAGCAAATGTTAATAATGTTGTGGAAAATAGAGGAAAAAACCTGGCTTATTGAAATGTGAAAATAAACACTGTCAGTTGCAAATTCTTTATTTAATAAAATAGGTACAGATCCTAAATAACATTGATAACAAAGTTTCAGACTTTGATTCAACTTTATCCAAACTCAAATGACACATTCTACAATAAACAAATGCATTAATGAATCATTAATGCAATGTAGAGAAATGAAACTGATGATAGTATCACCAGTGAGATCAATTATTAGAACAAAGGCTAGCTGTATAATGGTTCTGAGTAAATCCATTACATATACATGAAATAAATATCAGTTTATTCAAGCAGAGAAAAGCTTCAATAACATACACACCATACAATTGATACCTAACATCAATCTATTGACTTCTTCAATCTCCAGGTCAAGCATGCTTCTACTGACTGTGAGATAGAAAAATTGAAAATAGCACAACTGCAATGGCTTGCAATCTTAACTTCCCTTGCATTTCACTTTCTATTTGAAAACTCCTCCTTTAGAACTTGTCTCCATTCCCAGACACTGATCCCCTCCTTTAGAACTCCTCTCCATTCCCAGACACTGCTGCCCCCCTCCTTTAGAACTCATCTCCATTCCCAGTCACTGACCCCCTCCTTTAGCACTTGTCCCCATTCCCAGACACTGACCCCCTCCTTTAGCACTTGTCCCCATTCCCAGACACTGACCCCCTCCTTTCAGCACTTGTCCCCATTCCTAGACAAAGACCACCTCATTTACAATTCATCCCCATTCCCAGACCCAAAGGTCATAATATATAGAGCACAGCAACTCATGGATCAACGTGTAATGCATCATGTTTAATAATTTATCAATGTTCCTGCTATGCTTGCATGAATAATGTTTGGTCAGCAAATACTGTACAATGTCATGCTTACATTTTTCATGCTGGACCTTTGACCAAATCTATGGGACCTCAGGAGCAGGAGTTACTGATGAAAGACCATTTACAGAAATTTATCACCAAAGACACATAACAACCAAGATTTGTCAGATTTTACTGGGACTGAAAATGTGTGCAGGTTGATGGATGGACAGGCAGAGTATCACAAGAGTCTTAATGTTTTTTTTTTAAAAAAAAAACCATGCAGATAATAAAATCTCAAAATAAAAGGCCCACAACACTGCAAGCTTTGACATCTTTGTATACAAAACAACAATAACCTGGTGAACTATTACTATACAAATAAAGTTCCTTTTATATTTCCTTTATGTTTCTGAATAATTATGAAATTTCTTGCATTAGTTTCAAGTTAAGATGCAACAAGACTAACTGGTAAGGCACTAAAACAGATGCAACAAAAACAAAATCAGCAGCTCACTTATACTGTAATTAGAGTCAAACCACAAACAACCAAGTTCCAGATCTGCAATAACATAATGTGCCTGCTTATCAGGGTCTATACTGTTTATTCTAGTGATTTTTCTGAATAAACTACATAGACCCAGATCTACAGGTGTATTATGCAATGTTAGATCAGAGATAGTGCAGCTTGATCTTGGACTTGACTTATAAGCAATAAATACAGTATGTTGCATTTTCTGGATAATCAGTAGTTACATCTGCATGTAATGAGTGGATTTTTTGTGCAAGTAGCCTGTCCAAATCAGTTGAATCAAACTAATCTGCTTTGACAAATTGTCGAACATGTTAAACATCTTATTTGTTGTTTATGCTTTACAGCATTTTTTCTTTTGAATGCATGTAACATTCTTCACTGGGTAAAAAACCTCCAGGAAATTATCAGAATTCTTTGCATTATTGGGGACTTTAACTGGATGAAATATTGGCACATTTAGTGTAGTGATACCTGGTAATCACTTATTTTTATTCAGTTATTTCTTTAAAATAGTGCCATTATGCTGACTACATCAAGCCACATGAATAAAAAATTTAGGTTGCTCCGTGGTTATCAGACTTGCAAGTAGATAAGTACAGGCTTGAATCCTGCCACTGGAAAAGCTCAGACTGGCTGCCATAGTGTGTCCTTGTGCTAGACTGGTCTGCATAATATAACCTTTATTTATTGATTTTTGTAAACTACACATAAAAATACCTACATATCAATGTACATTTACATTATCATGATGGTTTTGAAAGGTCTATAGGCAGGAAAGTTTTGGAGCTTAATAAGATCATATAAATCATGTGACTGCAATAAAGAGATAATGAATTAATTTAGAGCAGGCTCTACTTCAACACCTTCAAGGTCAATAATAGATTTGCTGTTGACATTTAACACATGTGCTCAACAAAAGCAGCAACATTTTATTATATGCCTTTAAAAATAACCCTCAATTACAATAGTTTAATCTTATATTTTAAATGGTGAGAGTTGGAAATGGATGAAATTCTGTGTTCCAGTCTATTAATTATAAAGAAGATGCTTGCAATATGATGAGCTTTAACTGGTGTGCCGCATGGGAGACACCTGTGACAGAGTTCACCATTTCCTGCATGGCTGGCACGGAAGGGTATTGAAGGGCAGCAGTTTTAGTTGTTGTCACCGTAAGCTTCAAACAGTCACATAAATGATTAGCACTGTCATTGATCCTGTTACGAATCTCGTCATGAGCCAAATTTTTGTACAGACTATCGCAAATATACACAAGTTTATGAGCAGACACAACCACAAATTTACTATTAGAAATAAACACCTTAGGAGGTTCATTGCTTTCAATGCAAGTAAAGAAGGCATCAACAGCATTGTTTAGCAGAGTGGAATGAGTTTTCATTTGTTCTGAATAAAATACCAACACTTGCTTATCATTGGAGTCTACATTAAAAAGTTTTGCAGGTGCAGGTGTTGTGTCACGTTCTGGAACAACATCTACATCCTGTTCAATGGTAACTGTCTTTTTCATATCTTCTATTTTTGCTGCATTTACATTTTCAGTCTGCCCATCTACTTCATCTACATCTTTTAAATATTCATTTGTATCCACAGTATCTACCGTCAGTTTTGTATCTATGACATTTGTGCATGTGATTTGATCATATATTGGTTTCACACCACCTTTCTTTTCTGGCAGAGTAGGTTGACTTGAATCTAGTTTTTTCTCAGGTTTCTGTGAGTCAGATTTTTCATCATCTAGCTGGACATAGTCATATTCCTGGTGAATATCATCTGAGTTGCATTTTCCACTATCAACTGAATCACGTTCTGGGGTGCTTCGATTACTGTCACGTGAAAACCGGCGAACATGAAACTCACCTGACCAATGCTTGAAATCTCCAGACATGCGTTTCACTTCTCCTGATAATCGTTTTTGGTCCCCAGGCACAAAACTCTGAGACTTTTTCTCTGTGGGAGTTGGGGGTAAAGGTCTGTCGGTGACAGGTGGTGGTGGCAGGGGTCTCTGTTGTACAGAAGATGAAGAAGAAGAATCCTTACCTGGAAGGGTCAGAAAAGGTTTTGCAGCTACATTAGGTTTGGGCATAATGGGGGGTTTTAAATTACCCTTACCATTGTCTTTTGCTAGAATGCCAGACTGGTTCAAATCCTGAGCTCTCTTGAACAAAAGGGTTGAATTTCCCTGAATAATAGATGCAAGTTTTCTCACATCTGGGGTTAAGTCTTTCGATAATGCCACAATCTGACCAAGGTCATCTTTTTTGGAAGCATCTGATGTTACAAGTCTGACTAACTGCCAACTCATGTCATCCAAATTTTTCAATGAAGATCTAACCAGATTCAATGACTGCTGTAATGGAGCAAGATGCTTGCTGAGTTTGTTAATAAGTTTTCTGTCTGGTAATTTAGCTGAATTTGCTAGAGTGCCTTGTGCAAGTTCAACAAAGTCTTCCAAAGAATTTTTAACACCATGACATGATTCCTTAATTTCATATAATTTCTGCTCCAGTGGATCTTTTCTGCGCCATGAGCTATTAACATGAGCGCATAATTTTGTTGTTGATTTCTGAACATCCTGCTGTAACTTTATCACTAAATCCATTGCAGCATCAAGATCCAGTGGAAGCTCATCATAAATTGGTATGTCAGAATTTCGAGAATCAAGGCTAGAGTTGGAAAGCCTGCTATCTGTGCCTTCAGATGAGTCGGACTTGGCTGAGATAACAGAATCCCTTGTTACCTGGGGAGGAATATCATACACTCCTGTGGGCTTTTTATCCTCTTCTTTTGCCAATGATGAAAACACTTTGGTCATATTTTCCACTGGTGCATTGTTCTTTGGTGTATCATACAAATCATCAACAGCATGTTCCTGACTTGCTGAATTTGATGCTGATTTTGACCCAGAAAGAACATTACTTGGATCATCATACATATGCTCAACACTGTATGACTTGTTCTTTTTTAGTGTATCAGTCCTTGGTACATCATAGGTATCTAGGACGTTATCAAAGCTGTGTGCCTTTTTCACCAGTGTACCAGTATTACTTCTTGGAACATCATAATCATCCAACATATTTTCAACACTCTGGGATTTATTCACACTTGTGTTTGAGTCACTTCTTGGAACATCATAATCATCTAGAAGAGATCCAACAGAGGGAGATTTGTGTCGAGTATTTCTATCCCCATGGGAATTATCTTTCACAAGAATTCTACTTCTGGGAACATCATAATCATCTAGATTAGATCCTGGTGATGGAGGTTCAGATCCTGAGTACAGACCTCCTGGTAACTTCCGCCTGTCCAAAAATGAATGTTTTGGTATGTCATAGTCTTCTAGGAAGCCCCCTGGGGAAGATGGTTCTGAGTGTGGAACTTGATGTCCATTGGCACTACTGTTGACCACTCTACCTTCAGTATTGTGCACCCTTTCTTTTGGAACATCATAGTCCTCCACTGAGGAATTAAACTGTTTAGCTTTTGGAGGAGAATCATACAAATCAAGGCCTGAATCTTTGGATGCCTGACTGAGAATGGCTCCTCTCAACTCCCTTTGTGGAGGTGGTACATCATACAGGTCCATTGGTGAAATGTCAAGGCTTGATCTTGCAGAGTCACATATACTGTTTGGATTTGATCTGGTATTGGATATTCCACTGGACAAGCTTGTCAGGGAATCCTCAGAATGTTTTGATGATAAACTAGTCCTTGGAGAATTTGAAGCAGGATGGTCATAGAGAGAGACATCCAATGTATTTGGTGTCACTGGAATCACTCGGCTTGGTGGAGTGTCATACATACTTTCTGAGGAGATAACAGAGTTATTTCTGATTTGTGGAGGGGTATTGTACACTGACTGGTCAAAGCTGGAACTGTGGTTGAGTAGATCTTCCCTGGATGATCTATTACTTGTTGGCAAGCTGTATTGGCTGCTTGCTCCTGACATGCTAAGACTGTTATTGGATATGTTGTTGGGAAGGTATTGGGAGCGAGGAACATCATAGTCTTGACCTGTTCTGTTTGGATGGTCATCTATGTAGACATCACCATACTTCTCTGGTGTAAGGACCTGCAAAAGAAAGCAGCCTATTTTTGATATCAGGCATAAACATATATTTGCATTGTTTTCATTGTGTACTGTATATAAATTTTTCAAAATGTTTTTTGGCCATGAGCCTCAAAATAATTTTTCTGAGGATTAAAAATTCATTTAAACATTTTAGTTCATTTTGCCATCCTTAAAAAGATTCTGGTGATCCTCTGCTACTTTCTAGAATGTCCTCATTACTCTGATTTGGGTCGTGACCTGGGGCTAGGGAACCACTGTTTTATATGATACCCTACCTGCCTGCTTACTAGACCAGGTGATTGAACAGCAGTTTCCATAACATTTTGACTTCTCTCTTTGTCTCAAAGATATATAGATTGCACAATGCAAAACTTTGGTATTGAAAACTTCTGCATGTTTTTTAAATTGGCAGGTAAGAAATGTTGGTGAATATGGTATGTCAATTTAAAAGACTGATGGCATTATCATACATATAGATAAACATTTTTGATGATTCTTGACATAATGATATTTAGTGTGGTGAGAATGTTTTGGACATCAAAGCCTGCACTTGTACCATTATCAGGAGAACTTCCCATGAACCAGAAGTGCAGATGCACCATGTGCACTGTATTTATCACTTAAATTGCCAACCCAACTGTGAGCAGCACAGACATGGATCTGTTACCCCACAGCTACAAGGTCTGCATAATTTACAGTCTGCTTGAAGCCATATTAAACAAACACAGCACAATATAAGATAGATCTGAATCAAATTAAAGGCTTTGTGTTGTGCTATACTTAAGCATATGAATCCATTCTTCCTTGTTCTGCAGTCAACAACATCAATTCTTGAACTGAGAACTATATGAGGGGTGTGTCTTTTTAAATACTGGTGGTATGTCTCAAAAATATTATTAGTTTGAGATTTGGCTATTTTCCAACTTTCTAGCAAAATTTTGTAGAAGTTAGTACAATTTCTGCAATTTCTGTCATAGTACATAAACTCAAGTCACAAAAGTTTTTTCCTTCTTTTCATATTTGATGTGTAGCTGTATTTAACTATTTTTAATATTTTAAAAATTAATTTAAACAATAATCATGCAACTTTTCACATCAATCCTAATTTTAAAAAAAATGTTTCTTTGTCAACAAAGTAAACATAATATATAATGTCTATTGTGTTTGTCATCATTTCTTACTGGAATCCTTGGGGATTTACTGATGATTAAAAACAGATTTTCTGGAACTAACAAAGAAAATGTCCCAAACAAAAACATGATTCATCTTTAGTCATCTATAATTTGAAACCAATACCCATTTTGTATCAACCAGTAAATGACTTGACCAGGGAGGGGTATTTTGTTTCATTCATTGCAGCTCCTGATTTCAATGAAAATAACAAGAGAGTTGGACTGATCAGAATCTAAAATTATAATTTAATGTACCATTTATCTGGGTCAACATAATTACATCACAACAACCATAAAGAAAATTATACTGTTTTGCAATGACCTTCTAGTAAAATTGAATCTTCTAATATGGGAATATATAAGATAACCACATTATCCTGTTTGTTATGATTATTAGACAATCCATGCTAAACAAAAGTCACACAGCTCAGTCAAAATCCCTTTTACATGCAGATACAAGCAAACAATATAAAGAAATATTCAATCTGTCACCAATGTATTTATATTTAGAAATATGGGACATTTAAAACTTATTAGTTATACAGATTGATAATAAGAATTACATTTATGTGCGTTCAGACTGGTTAAAAAAGCTAGATGCAGTTGTGTGTGATGAATATTTGTAAACTGATGAAGAAATTATATCCACCCAAAGATAAAATATTAAAATTATGGGTAAATTATACCCCCCCCAAAGGATCAAAGTGTACATTTATTGCTCAATATCCTGTTTGTCTACATCTATGTTCTTTTTTTTAAAGATCATTTCCTAAAAGTTTCTGACATGATGTGCAAGTTTAGACAGAATGCACAATAAGACTTAAAATCATATACCCTGACCTTTGTTGGGCAATAATGATCATAATTTTTTTTATCAAGCATCTTGCATGTCCCATCATGTAGGTTGTAATATTCATATTATCTCTTGCAAAGCTGCATACAAATGCCACAAATTCATGTAACCCTGTCCATGTTATTGAACACCAAGTCTAGATAGAAATCTGTCTTCATGACACTTCTATTTAAAGACAGATAATCATAAAATAAAATATTGGTGGTGCCCAAAGTGTCCTTTATGGACAAACTATATACATGTAGTTACATATAAATCCAACATATTTGATGTGTCATGGCATCAGGTTTTCAGATAGCAGATCAGGGTTTATGGTATATGCAGCAGAATTTATCTTGTGCATATATATATATATATATATATATATATATATATATATATATATATATATATATATATATATATATATATATATATATATATATAATGACTGTAATGTGATCTTAATTGCTATATCACCTTGAGTTGTCAGCATCAAAAAATCCATCATTTTAGGATGTGGAGCAGAGTCTGTCTGGAGCTGGGAAAAAAGGCTCGATATAGCAGCAATCAAGATACCTGACAATATACAACCTGTATAACCTAAACTGTAAGATAGTGTACACCCAGATGTCAAATGGAATGAACTGTTGACTTTTGAACAGCTAGGGTTTATTGTCTTGTTGGGATCACAGACAGGAATCAAATGTTAGGATACAAAATGCAAATAGCATAGCAAGTTTTGATTCAAACTGCTTGCATTTTGTGTCTTCTATACATCATAAAATATGGTAAAGACTTCAGAAATCTAAATCTCATCAGTTATTTTTAGCTTGTCATGATTACAGGCAGGCTTATCTTTGCATCTGCCTTCTCCACAAATTCCTGCTTTAATAGACAAAAACTAAAATATACTATTTTTATCTTGCCATTGGCAAGTTATTCATTCATACTTTTTTCTGCCTATGACTCAGTAAGCATGTGCAGCCTGCAAGTAGAGAATTACATCAGGCTCCAAAATCTTACTAATATCTTTTATCTGACAAGCTCAGAGATCCAGTCATGTAACCATGTAGCTGAGATTAAGAAAAAAAAAAAACTGAAGGGTTTGTAAAAATAATAAAAAACGTTTTCTTTAAAGAAATTTCACTAATATTTTGTAAAAGTGGTGTAATGGACTTCTTAATGAGGCTAGGCCTAAGGCCTTTAAAAAAAATGTTTGCCAAACTGTCAATATAATTAATTATTATTATGAATCATATCAGACTCATTTTGTAGCTGTATGTATGTATGTATGTATGTATGTATGTATGTATGTATGTATGTATGTATGTATGTATGTATGTATGTATGTATGTGTGTGTGTGTGTATGTATGTATGTATGTATGTGTGTGTGTATGTATGTATGTATGTATGTATGTATGTATGTATGTATGTATGTATCAGACTCATTTTGTAGCTGTATGTATGTATGTATGTATGTATGTATGTATGTATGTATGTATGTATGTATGTATGTATGTATGTATGTATGTATGTATGTATCAGACTCATTTTGTAGCTGTATGTATGTATGTATGTATGTATGTATGTATGTATGTATGTATGTATGTATGTATGTATGTATGTATATATTTATATATATATATATATATATATATATATATATATATATATATATATATATATATATATATATATATATATTAAATTAAGAAATGGCCACAAAATTTTTCTACCTGGTGGGGTGGGTAATATTTTCTTTCAAGATTGTTTTCTACCCTACACTCTCTAAACTGATATGATTATTAAAATGTAAATTTATTCTTCTACAAATCTGAGAACGAGTAAGTTTTTTTTTTCAAGCCATTTGGAGGCAACATATTTTAAAACAAAATCCAAATTACATGGTCTGTTGCTGAACATGTACATGTATAGTTGAAGGGTTCAAATATATTATTCTTGCAGAATGTTATGTACACTGCATATTTTTTTTGTATCTCTTGGCACATTATTTTATCTAATTCTTGGAAGTTTTATTTATGTTTATAAGTAATGCAGATTATCTTTAGTTAGATTTTGCCTACATTACTAGGGTCCATTTTATGAATTTTAATATCATAAATTACATAAAATCTACAAAGGTTTATGTTCACAATTATTACTAATAATTTTAATAATAGGACTTAATGATGACTTTATGTAAATATATCATTGGCTGAGGAGTTTGGGTGGGTCTAGAAGAATTCAAACTTCCCACTAGTTAGGCTAGGTCACATGAACAAGCAATTTGAGATAAAATGAGTTTTAAGATTTGTCATGTGCAGTATGCTGTGAAATAAAATTGTAATAAAATGTGTAGATATGGTTGGAACTGAGCAGTAATATCCGCGTTCCTATTTTTGAATTATTCTTATTTCTTGTGTTCCTGTAGTAAGTCTGCAGATGTCTTTTATGCTGTACTTGGGTATTATTTTAGAGGTAAAACTTTTGTTTGGACTGTTCAATGGAAACAGAAAGAACTCATTATTTGAGCTATAAAATTATTCTGGAACTGTTGTCAATTATTCAAAAGTTGTTCTGGATAATGCCATCTTCATAATTTCACGGTTCTTGGCAGACAAATAGAATTCCTGTTTTGAAATTTATATGGAACTTTTCATTTTTTTTGACTTTCATGTAACTTTCTTAAGAATATTCTTTTCCCATTTTTGGTTATAACTTTGACAATTAAATCTACGCTTTACAAAATTTTGTTTTGATTCTTTTGTTACTTAGATTATGACCGTAGAGCTGTAGGAAAAAAATACAGGAATTTAATAGCTGTAAACAATTTTCTTAACTTAGGAACTGTGTCTCCTTTAATTTTTCATATTATATTTTAGCCCTATAACTGTTTTGTACATAAGTCTAAATGGTTCATAAAATTTGCCAGCTAGAAGGTGCTAACACATGGGCATATAAAATAAAAATTCAGTAATGAAATAAGCAAACCGGAAACAATTTAAAACTTGATTATCATCAGCCTTTTCATGTTGTGTACTTATAGATTATAATAAATGCACCCCCTATTCAAGTCTTGAATAATACAGAATAGACAAGCCATTTAAGCTGGAAACAAAATAATGGTTTAGTAATCAGCTGAATTAGCCAACTGAATGAGTTAGCTAAATGTACAAAAATAATGCAGGCTGGAAAAAACTTCAGAAGCTATGTGGATATTAAAAACAATCCAAATGCATGAATGGACTATGGAGAATAGCTAGAAAAATGAGCCTTTTATGTTCACAAGAAATATGAGGTGGCTGTGCAAAGGTCTGCAAGAAAAACAGGCACTGCATTTTTCAAAAACTATTCATAATGACAGCCATTTGTAACAAAATATACTTATATAAAATCAATTGATTTTTTTCATCTCATAGTTGGGAGAATTCTTAACAAAATAGACCATTTTTTTCATGTTGTCAATCTATGCAAAAAATAGTCCATACAACTTTGTTTCAGCAAGCTTAACTCGACTAGCAATTGTTTGATTTTAACTAAATCTTATATATGCTTGTTTGTGATTTGAATTTTTAACATTGTTTTAACAATTTGAGTCAAATCTGATATGCAATATTACAAAGAAGGGACCTCAAAAAACACATTTTCTTTACCAGAGTTATGTATCCTGACTGCCTGTCCTCCTTTTTTTGGTTTTTGCAGCATAACTTGATTAAGATTTGTTGGTTTTTGTCCCAGTTTGGTATAGAGTTTTAATCGGATGGACCTCTACAGTAAATCTGAGTTATGTCCCCTATTTCCTGACAGGACCAAATTTGGCATGATGTTTATAATGCTGGGACTTAAATGAGTTTAATTCTAATCCTCAAAGACAGTTACATAAAGTAAGGCCCCTGATTGCCCCTCTTCAATTGGTGTCTGAATCAAAACTGTACAGTAAAAACAAAACACTGGATTTCATCCATATATACTGTAAAGCAGTGGTTCCCAACCTTTTATTCACCGAGGACCGGTCAATGTTTGATAATTTTACCATAACCCGCTTGGGGAGGGCTGGGTAAACGTTGATTGTTTATAATTTAATTTGTTCTGATTTAATAATCTTAATTTAATTGTATTTAAACATGCCTTCAAAATAAAACAGTTACTCCAAAAATGAATATAAATAAATATAAATATAAATGAATATAAAGTGAATATAAAACCAAGAGAAATACACAACAGTAAATAAAATGGAAATAATAATGTAATGTACCTTTAGTGGCCCGTACCATTTGATCCACGGTACCATTTGATCCACGGACCGGTATCGGTCCGTGGCCCAGGGGTTGGGGACCACTGCTTTATTATTTTCTTTTTCTTTTCATCAAATTTGAATTTCCCATAATTTGTAGCAGGCTTTAAGAAAAGATAACTTGTTCCTTATGAGTTAAATGTTGCATATTTGGATCATGTGCACTGATTTCCCCCTTGGGATCTCAAAACATTTTTTGAGTCTCTAAGACCTCACAACACAGTCAGGAATATGGCACATTTGCATATGTATTATGTACCTCTATAATGACAACTGTTTTTTTAGGCCAAGACTACTAACTTTGGTTTCACTACATCAATTCCTCTGATCAGGGAGGGCCCTGCTAAGCAGATAGCATGGAGCCAAACCTCATGTGGTTCATCTGTTGCTAATAACTGTAGCTTTTTTTTTTACCTCCTCCAATACCTCTGAGGAAAATCTTTTTTATTTTTTATTTTTAAACCATTCTATTTTGACATCATTACAGATTCATCTTCACAATACAATCAAATAAACTAAAACCATTATCTTTGTCAGGTCATACTAATATCAGTACATGCTTGTTTTTCTCAATCTTTAAGAAGTCATCAATCAATTAAAAGGATATCAATTTTTCCATACAAAACATACAAGATCTCAGCAAATTCATAAAAACACTAGAGTGATTGATGTGAGGATAATGTTAAGTGCAATGACCATCATTCCCCTATCATCTGTACTTTTCCTGTGGTGTCATATATCAATTGAACAGTAAAACCTTTTCAACCAATTGTAAAGGACACAAATATGATGAGGTGTGAGTGTGTTATTGTGATAAAGTCAGAACTCATAAACCTCAGATGGGAAATTCATCAAATTTTTTACACAGCTTGCCTTTTGCTAACCATCTGCAAGAGGGGATATTATTTCTAAGCCACTTTTCTGTAGTTCATAAGAAAGAGTAAAGAGTAATGGTGGGGGTCATGTAAAAAAAAATTATATATAATAAGAGGCCCAAGTGGGCCTCTTAGATCACATTAACAGTTGCCGTTTTCACCAAGCAGGCATTTGCAGCATAACAGTACAAACAATAAACCCCATGCAAACTAACTTAGAAACTTTTTATCATGTGGAATTTCCCTTTTACTAATGTCTGATAAAAATTATTTCCACAGACAGGCAAAATTAATAGGCATATTTCTTTACCAAGCTTTAATAAAATTGGATGAGATACAGTCTTCAGATTTAGAGAGGTAACATTTGACAATCAATTCAATAGAAGACCAACTAATTTATTACTTATTAAATAATCTAAAACCATGATGAAATAAGCTTATTTACCAACCTATAGCAAAATCCCAACTATGTTCTGTCTCCACAGAGGTAACACACTTAGCCAATCAAAGACAACATCTTGATAATGCAAATTTATTTAACACAACTGATCAAAATCAGATAAGAACTATACATGTAGTTACTATAATGCTGACAATCTGAGCCACTCACTTCCAGGAATACATTATTAATAATGTGAACCTTGCTCATAATTCAATATCGATCTTTGTTATATATGCCTATATTCCAGGACTGATCAAAATCATTTTAAATTACAACAGTAAACAAACATCAGCCTATTTATCAAATCTAAAAAAAATCTGATGAGAGACATATGCTCACAATTTCAGTCAGTTACACTGGATAAGTGTGGATCGTGCTCATTAACATTAAATTGTGATCTTGATGAAACTAGCCTATTTACCAAGTTTTATCAAAATCCTAGAAAAATATGACATCTGAATTTTGGTAAAATAAAAATTCAGTTATTAAGATACTACAGAAAATGGTAACAGATTCTGAGTCAAGTTTTCAAATGGTATGTATACTGTTTGTACTTGCATATATGATTAGTTTAATTGCAAAAATGTACAGACCCAGATCTGCTGTCACATCTTCAACTGTGCCGTTTGTTAAGATTATTCAGCAAAACAAAAAACTGAAATGATCAGCAGGCACATACATGCTACAAAAGATTGGGTTGTTGTTGTTGTTGTTTGAAGTTTGGCTTGACTTATTATAAGTGAGTACATATAGTATATGTAATATAAACAGTGGGGACTTGTCAAGGCAAGCCATCAAAGTTACTCTTGAGTCCCATCTTTGAAAGACAATCCTAATGAAAATTTATTCTTGTACATCACTACATGAGTGTGAAACTGCATACTTACATGGTTACAAAAGGTAGTAAATACTTAGACATTTTTTGCAGACTAAATATAAACAAGTCTTTCTCTCAGCTTTTCTTTAATCTTTTTTTCTTTTAGATGTATGAAGTGCCTATCATTTGTGTTGAGAACAGTATCTGCTAGCATTATTCAAGAGCCCTGGTTATAACTGATAAATCTCAATGCACAGACAGTGCAGCAGTAATGTACCATTTTTTGGTCTCAAATGGCTGGCATCTACATTTACTTTCTTCTGTGAAAATGCTGAATACAGTTGGGGTTACAATGCAGTTGTGCTTTTAATTATACCAACCTATCTTGGCAGATTTGGACTATCTGAAACCTAATAGCCTTCAAGATCAATTAGATGCCTGAGGAAGTACAGAAACAGATGCAAGTGTGATAATAAAACTTCCTATATATATATATATATATATATATATATATATATATATATATATATATATATATATATATATATATTAGTTAAAGTGATCATTAACTCAGTTTCTATTTTGATCTGATGTAAAATTCTAATTAAATATATGATGTAATTTGCATTTTAGAAATTCACCACAATATAATCCTTGTTAGTTAATTCTGTTAAACATTTCAAAGTATGTGCCATGGTGGCTCCAGAGTTATTGTGGCAGACTGGCAACTTGTTTGATGCAGGTTTGAATCCTATCATTTGATTAACCAGGGTTGGCTGCAGTGGTGTGTGTTTGGCCATGGCACTTTACTACATAAACTGCCTGGTACTAAATAACCTACATGTGTTGTACCATAACAAACCAAACCAAGCCAATCAACTCAAAGTCTGAAAGATAAAAATACAGCCAACAGTAATGCCAGATCATCATAAAAGCATTCAGTAAGTTAAAATAAAATATTAATTTGCATTCAAACCTTAAGAAAAAGAAGGCATATTCCATCAATTATTTCAAACTGACTAGCAGAAGTTATGTATACTATGTTTTAGAGGGCTAATATATCCCTGTCAGGTGATGTTTTATATTTTCCCCACATCATTTACTGGGTGATTAACCAGTATATTGATGATTTTAGATTTTCTAACAGATAGTAAGTATCATGTGCTTCCTGAAGTAGCCATTACACATGATGGCTTGACTACCAACCAGTCACCACAAATTTCTGAAATTTGAAACTAGAACTACAATAAACTGATCCCAACACAATATGAATGAAGCAGTAAAACCTCTTATGAACTAAACAGTAGCAACTCTAAAACAGTTTTAAATGTCAATTATGTATCTCAAAGGAATTTAGATACACTGTTGGCAAGACATGTATTTGGAGCACAAATGGCTTTCCTTCTGCAAGTCAATACAATATGAAAATGTAGATCATAATTACCTAACTTGGGGAGGAAAAATGTTATAGCAACTTATACAAAGGTACATGACCATGAAGTGAACAGCCCACAAAGATATATAGCAAACACCTGATGTACAAAGGAAACATAATGCCTTTTCAAAACTGGGCTTTCCTGAGGGGTTAATAGGCTGCTGGCAGGTGATGTTGCTTATCATGATCCATATCATTCAAGCCTGTAATCCAAGTACATAAGATATGATTCCAGATTTCCTGACAGTTACAATCATGTACTTGAGGGTCTCATCCTTTACAATGCCTGACTTGACTGCAAACCAGCTACCATAATTATTCCAATTTTTGTTGCTGAATGTTCACTAAGGCTTTCAAAAAGCTCAATGTTTTCAACACATGTTTATCACTTGTGGAGGTGGCTCAGTGGTCAGTGTGCTGGACTCAATTATAATGAATTGTGTGCAGAAATCATGCTCAAACAAAGCCTAGGTCACCTGCAGTGGTGCATATCTATGCAAAGTATTTCAATCAGATTGCTTTAACAAAAAATATACTTTATTTGCCAATATGCTACTAAAGCCTAAAAGCCACCATTACCTGCAAAAAGTCATTTGTGCCAAATCATCAGAATACTACTGAATCTTGTAAGAGATTTGTCCTAAACACAACTGCATGCCTTTAAAACCATATCATATTGATGTTTCATCACACTATGAACCATGCCATTTCTTAATCAAATTAAAAACCCAGCCATTTTTCACATGCATACAAATTAATCAAGTCTTGACTGGCAACATCTGTGGATCAACTGATTTAAGCTTAGAAAATTTAATGATATTATCATTGTAAATTTAAGAAGCTATAGCCATGCTGTCCTATATGGTAGGTGGCCCTTACATGATATGCTATTCTCATTTTATGTTGGATATAATGCAGTAAAAGGCATAACTGACATGTTTTTGTTATTCAAATCTGTGCTGCAAGCTTACCAACAAGTACGGAAATCTGCAACAGCTAACTGTCTTCAGTCCAAGTTGCCTTGAAAGCATTTCAGCATCATTGCTGGTCACCAACTTTCATACAAGTGTTATATTTATCTAATACACTTTTTCTTCTCAGAATCACTTAAATAAAATAGCTTTGCTTTTCTTCATTCCCCTTCAAATCAATTTGTCCTCCACATATGAATGTTTTTGTTATTAGATTAGTAACCAACAGAACTTGTCATTGTAACTCATCACTACTTTTGGTACACTTCCGAAACAGAACAGAATTAAGAGAAGCTTTGGGAACTGAATTAAGAGGTGGCACATAAAATGAATATTTGAATGTTGTTTAAAGCCAAGATCTTGATAAATCAGATAGCTTTATTTTTGCAAATCATTTCCTTCACTCCAAATTTAGTTGACTGAAAGAATTGTGAATTTATGAAAGATGGTGGCATTGGGGATTTAAACACAAGTCAACAAATCAACAGAATGGTAATGAACTGCATATCTGCACAAAACAAGATACTGTCCATAAATAATAAATAACTATTGAGAAACATTACTGACATCAATATACATTGATGCAGAACACCTGCCAGATATCTCATTTAAATAGGTTGCTTATAAACTGATTGCTGATCTTATGAAAGTGATGAATCTGGGCACATTTAAAAAACATGTTCCAAGAAGGAATTTGAAAGCAGCACTTGTCTCTTGCATAATAAACTAAGATGAAGACTTGCTTATCCAGATTCCAATGTCTTATATCCAAACAACAATTTCTGGAAAAGATTTTCTTTATTATTCTTTGAAGGAATTTCTTGATTAAGATTCTTGGCAGATCCATACCAATGGGGTGGGAAAAAGAAATGTGTGGATTAGCCGAGTTTCACTATACTTCCTTTTTTTTTTAAACAAGAAAAATGTGCAAACATTAAATAAACTTGTAAATTATTGACTTTTTTCTTGTCAAATATTTACGGAAGGTGTGGAAAATTATTGACATGTCTGCTTCATCCATCTTTTATTTCTATAATTATAAAGAAAGGATACAATTAAATAAAAAAATTTCATTCACATAAATCCTTATTTACTTAGAAATGTTTGACATATTTGATTCTATTTTATTCTGACACGTTAAATGTATAGCTTGACCTTTAGCTAGCACAAAGTTAATCAGGATAAATAGCTGATTTGGATCAATGAATGCTCTCTGATTGACTAATGACAATTGATTGCTCTCTCAAATCTTCTTTGCTTAAGGGGGAATAATATTTTAAATACTACTTGCTGGCATTCTGCCAAAAGATAACATTTTATCTCTGTGTGAAAAATGTCTGTGAAGCATAATTTACAAAGATAGACACACATTTTAAAGTATCTTTGTTTCTCTGATTCAAATATATGTAAGTTACATTTGTTGAAATAAATAAATATATATATTTCACTACTATATCTTTTGCGATTGCAGGCACTAAACCACCCACCCCTGTCCCCAAACTGTCTCTCCTATCTGATATAATCTTGTTTTCAAGACCTTATTTTACATGTACAGTCTTTCTGCTGTACCTTGAAAAATTTTGAAAAGTGCAGAATAATTTTAATTTTTTAAGCTTAAATTAAGTTCTTTATTATCATATTTGTATATGAAACTAGCAACTGCTCCAGTGGCATAAGTGGTTAGAACATTTACCTCAGATGCATTGTGTTATGTGATCAACCAGGGTTGAGTTATACCAAAATACTTATAATAATGGTACTAGCAACTGCCACCTTTGGCCTCAGCATTAACAGGTTAGTGTTAGGACTGGCCTAGTGACTAGGTGGGACACCATATGCAACATGTCTGTGGCATAATGCCCCAATGGTAGACATCATTATAAACTGCCACATGCAGACATCATATCAATATGTCTGAAAAATTATTAAAGCCAAATTAAACAGGCACACACACACACACACACACACACACACACACACACAAAACAGCGGGTTGTCCATAAAACAGTCACAGAACAGGAACTTGCACTCTAATAATTGTACTTA